>JASSRZ010000072.1:12751726-12766690 GCA_032164315.1 Malacoctenus gilli | reverse complement strand
GTGTGTGTGTGTGTGTGTGTGTGTGTGTGTGTGTGTGTGTGTGTGTGTGTGTGTGTGTGTGTGTGTGTGTTGGTGAATGGCCTTTCATACTGTAAATCTCTAGGACAGAGCCAGTCATCTTCATTCCCTCCCAATACTCATCTGCCTTTGCTATGAATATAGCTGTCAGTCCCTTAAAGACCATCACAAAAGAGCACACTCATTAGTATTGTGTTGCACCATGCTTCAGCATCGAGCGCGTACTACCCCTGACTAATTTTTCTGTTTGTATCAAGAAACAAAAGCTCTTCGAATCCCCCCAGTGGGCTCCGGAGTGGCTTTACTGCACATCAGACTATGCTAATTACCTTTTGCATGATTAATTGGACCAATTAGAATTAGTAGTGGAAGGAGATGATTCCTGGCAAGGTGCGAAACGTTAATTAGTCGTTAAAAAAAGAGGGGGGGAAAAAAGGTTTATTAGTGTTCAAATTTAATCTGGCGGAACACAATGGGATTATGGGGAAAAGACAGTTAATATGTGGCGTGTTCAATCACTGCAGGCTGCAGATGGACTAATGAGTGCCACTGCTTCCATTGTGCTCTATCTCACAGGCACACACGCGCACACACATAGACAGCCTCCATACACTGCTATAGCTCCTGTACTGTTGGAAAACACCCATCTCCATCCATCACACAAAGTGGCAGTTGTAACACAAACATCCCCGCTCTGATTGATGAGTCAAGACCGTACAAACGACTGATACACAGTAATCCCGTACAAGATTTATGGACGCAGGACGATGCGTTACAAATTTGCAATAACAGAATCAACAACAATAGCAGCAGCGGGAGCACCGGCAGCTAATGGTGATTTAGCTGTGGCTGCGTTTTTAACGTTAGGGTATGGCGTCCGTAATAACAACGTCGCATTACACTCGTTCAAACGGTGTATCCGCAACATGAGAAATGACAGCCGCAGGGCAGTTGTTTACGCTTGTGAGAGAGAAGAGGGGAAAAAAAAGCCGTGCATTATGGGGTGTGAGGAGCATGTGGGCGTTTTCTCACATTTTGCACATTCATGCAATGAAGTGTCACTGGGAGTGGCTTCACACTGAGCTAAACCTTGGCTTCAAAAATCTGCAAGCTCATGCATGCACCTCACTTATTCATGTACAAAGTGGCGGCTGATCACTTTGCTGTGGAACTCTGCAAACTGTGTCTGCAGATCTTTTCTGTCTTTCAAGCAGTTTGGCAAGTTCTGTTTCAACGACTTACAAAAGGGTTAAACTCAAATTTTGAACTCCGTGCTGCTCTGTTTTCCCCTCCGAGAGTTGCATGCTTCTTTTTTCTTTTTGCTGGGGGAATCACCCAAACAAGTTGTGAGAAGGTGAGGGTTAGAATCGAGGTGCAAAACGAAACTTGTCGATATCATAAACACAAACGAGGGCCAGCGCAGGTAAATATCGACTGCTTCATATTTGAAACAATCACATGTTCATACATGTCTGTCTCCATTTTCACTGTGCTGTATTGTAACATTTATATCAAGTTCAGTTCTGTCTCTTGCACATGACCCAGTTTTACTCGCAATGCTTGAACCAATGAAATTCTTCAAGATGGGAAATCCGTTGAAGGTAGAGCGTTACATTTCTTTAATTAAGAACAATAATAATCTGTCTTTTCTTGTAGAAAAATCCAGTATGTTTCAAATATCTAGTACTGGTAATACTGTTAACTGACAACTGTCATGGTAAAATAATAATAGTATTTGTGTAAATTCTAGAAACTACATGATCAAGTGTAGTTAGTTGATATTTATGAGCAGCTGCTGCCACAAGGCTGTGGAGGGGCTGTCTGCTGCAGTCCGTTATGACTTCCGACCACAATCTTTACACAGAAGAAATCTGCTGGAATTTGTTGTGTTGTTCATTCACACCTATGTAATAGGAAATTATCATTTAGTTTGTATTTACCTTTTTCACACCGTGAGTTTATTCTCCCTAGAAACAAATCAGCATAACACAACAGAAAACTAACCAAATGCATTATTTTATAGCGTCTCTGAAACTCTGATTGGAACTCTGAGTTAACTTTGAAACTTCAGCAGAATTTACTTATCGACACATTCAACAAATCTAAATGAATCAGACGTTTCCTCTCTGCACATCTGATCTGAAATCACATCTCTTTTTTTTCTGTTTTCTTGGGACTTATACGAAAATCTTTTGAGCAGTAGTGATATAGAGGAGCAATAATGTCCAGCACTAATTTAATACCTTATTACCATAAGCCTGGTGCAATGCATGCATAATAAATTGTTGTATCTTTTACACGGCTCCAGCATATGGTTGGGAGACCGGATTCTCTTCAAACTGCACCAAATTTGCATGATAGGATGTGAGAGTTGGATGGATTTGGGGATTATATGAAACACAGCTTCCATTTCCAGTTCATTGTACTAAGGAGAGGTATCACATTTACACAGATGGCAAGGAATTGGGAAATGCACAGCTCCCGTGAATCGCACAAATGTGCACAGAAGAAGAAGAAATCTCTTCAGACAGAATCGATGCTTCTATTTTTTTACCCCAATAAAATGTGCACTAATCACGCTGTGCTGCATTGTTTCAAAGGAGCTGCAGTTTGGAGCTGATCAGAGTTGTTAGTCTGGAAGCTTCTGTCGGACAGTTGTGACGGTCACTGCTGGATGGTTGTGGAGGTCAGCGGTGCAGCGTACGGAGAGGCTGACGACGGCTGACAATCATGTCGTTCCTGACTCCGCATTAAGCACCTAAAAGCACCAGAACTGAAAATAGATCCTCCTCTGCGTCACACTTTGTGTTCGGTTGGTGAGGTTTTATGACTGTTCCTTTGCTGAAACATTCATAATGTAATGACTTCGGTTTTGTTCTTAATGTTCCTTCGGTTATTTTAAACGCTTGTATTGTTTTGTATTATGTTGTTTACGTAGGCTGGGTGGTGTAATGTGCTTTGCTCTCATGCAATCATCAGATTAAATGTGTTGAGTTTTTCTTTTTAAAGGGCTGATTACCTTGTTTAAAAAAAGCCTGTTCTGTTTATTTGTTGGCAAAGATAATTTGCACTTTCCAATGACAACAATACGTTTGTTATATTGAACAAAATGGAAAAGTGAGCTAAAGTGGCACACAGAGAAATTTCATTGTTTACTTTAAAGAGCATGTTCTTTATTTTTGCCCCAGACTTTCGTTTTTCCAAACAAAAGAAAAAAACGCTCCCTCAAATATGAAAGGTAGCCACTCTGCCTGCTGCTGTCAGATTGAATCTGGTGTCTCTTGATGGCTGATTCACTCTTCGACTACAAATACCAGAGGCCAGGTAACGCTGATTCGGAGTGACGTCAGGGACAGAAGAAGTAACCATGTTAATCAACAGTGTTTTCTCCCGGTGACACGAACACGTCTTGTTTGGCTCCCAAAGGTCAGACAAACAGCAGTGAAGCTCGCCGGAGTTCAATTGGTTGTTTTTCTGGAAGCATCCGACGGCACGTTCTTCAGCTGTCCTCTCTGCACGCTGGAGGTGGAGGGTCCGGTTAGGGTGGAGGGGAGAGAATTGGAGGGGCTTCCATGTCGTGTGTCACCACTGAATTGACACGTTTTTTTTTTTCCTTTACACAGACTTACAAATGAAGTTTTATTCTACATCCAATAACCCTACAATACAAGTAAACTACAACACGCTGTTGTGCTGACGTCATCAGTCCAAACCTCAGTCCGCTTTGCGTTGTTACCTTTAAATCTTTTATTTGAGCTTTAAACGGATGAAATTTCCTGTTGTGCGTGTTTGTGCTTCCTCTTGGCTTGACATCGTGCAAAGTTTATGCAAACTTTGGGAAGTTTGCTGTAAATTGAAGCCTTCTTTTACAGTTTTCAGAAAAAGGCCCATGCGCCACGCCCAAAATAGGACCTAAAATATACAGGAGATAGATTCATAATAAAATGTTTCAGGACAAAGCAAGCCAAGGGTTTCCTGCAGCTCATAAACTGGTGCTTAATTACAGAGCCGCTGCAGTGCTGAACTCATGAACTTCACCAGTTTATGCGTCCATGTGAATCTGGCTCGACCCGAGTTTCGTGGAATAAAGAAGAAGCCAATGTCGCAGCGGGACGGAACGAGCTCCAACCTGTAACTTGTGGCGGCTCCTGACAAATACGTCGAGTTTTGTCGGGCAACACGCATTATTTTTACACAACTTACTGCAGTTTGCATTGTGTTGCTTTGCCATATGGATCCAGAGTGGGGGTCGCTCCTCTTACATCTGTTTTAAATTACTGCTGCTGAAAGCAAACGCACACCCACCAAATCTGAAATTCTACATAAGCTGGCTGGTTTACATAAAAATGGAGTAAAACTAAAACAAGACAGTCAAGCTGCATGCAATACTGTAAATCATGTCAAGCACATCTAAATATTCAAAACGTACTTCTAAATTCAAGCCCCCCCTCGCCCCCTTTCCGGGACCTAACGTGCAGCACAGAAGCAACAGCGACTTTCTGTGTCCCCGTCACCCTGTTTCATGTTTCATAATTGTGTACTTCAAGGTCAATCTAAAGCACAGAGCCCTCTAAAATTAGCTTGTCTGTGAGTCATCTTTGAAACCATCCCATAAAGGTTGCATGATTCTCAACAGCAGTAACTGCAATCAAGGCCTTTTGACTGTGATGGAGGACTTAAACCACAGACCCAAGTGCTGTTGCGTGTGTGTGTGTGTGTGTGTGCGTGTGCGTGCGTGCTCACATGCTTTCAGTCAACCCTCATGAGATTCTGTGAATGGTCTGAGAGAGGACGCAGGTACTTTCAATGAAATGTTGATGGTTTGTGAGTCAGTGAGTTGTTATAATCTATCATCCGGGGTCACTGTTGTTTGAACAATCACAGGATAAACCGTAAAGTTGCAGCGATGGTCAGTGCACAGCACATGTTCAAATGGTCCGGTCTAAAGCTGAACAACAGTTCAGCTCACTTGAAGCCCCAACAGTGATTTCAGTGTTTGTTTGGGGGTTTTTTTTGTTGTTGTTTTTTTACATATATATGATTTAAAATCCATGTTTTTAAAAAATCTCCATTTTTATCACAATCTTTCTGGCTTTTTCTTATTTTTTTTGTGTCTTTTTGTACTTTGCCTGAGTTTATTTTTAAAGTATTATTTTCGTCTTTTTAGGTTTAATTATGAATCAAACTAGAATTTTTATTATTGTTGTTTTTCACATTTAAATAAAACACATCTGGATGCTACAACCACAAAACTAAATTAGTTTTTCTTTGCCTTCACTTATTCCACAATGATAGGTTCAATCATAACTCCTAAATATCTCAATATGCCTGACATGCACTTCACTGCATTTATGTCCAGCAGATACGCTGTTTCACATTACCCGACTGGGGTGGTCCTGTACCTGCTCACACTGCTGCAAACCTAACTTGTAAGTCTTGCACGTGTGTACAAGTCCGAGATAAACATGTGTGCTGACATGCTAGAACGGTACCAGGGCATTCCTGTTGACAATCAGCATGCTAAGCTTATCATGCCAACATTAGCATTTAGCATAAAGCCCTATTGTGTTGGTCTGAATGGCCTCACAGTGTCTCATTGTAGTTGTATTTTCCTCTTGGTGTTTTTTTTTTTTAAACTTGAAGCTGTGAGTTCAATCAAACTTATTAAGTGGCACAAAAATAGCACTTATGTTACAGAAAAATGACCATTTAAATCAGCAAAAATAAAATATCCGAAGAGATTTTTTATTATCTGCAGGTAGAAGTTGTGTTGAGTGTTGGGTTGAGTTTAGCATGTTTGTTCAGTTGCTCTAAAATGAGCGTCTGCTGCTGTGAGCTCGCTTTGATTTTAGTCACAGAGTTAGCTGAGTGCACCATCAGTACTTACTGTCATGTAGCTCCTGACACAAGCCTGTTGTTCCAACACATTTCACAGCAACGCAGTGACGGCGTCGGAGCGACTGAGGAGGAGATTCGTGGATGAAACTGTGTCGGTGCTGCGTTTTGCTCTTGCTTTGCATCGCGCCGTTCCAGTAGCAGCTGCGTTTGTGTTGTGATTGTGGACTTTCACCACCGGCCCGTTTCTGCTCTTCTCAACGCTCACAAGCTGCTTTTTTTTTTCCATTTGCAGGGAAACGTTGGGGGAGAAAAGGAAGAATGTGAACACTGTTCCCCAATTTGCGATGACGTCAGACGTGTCCTCTCACAGTTCACATACAAGCAGCCTCATTACCATCAAAAAGGCAGGATTTACTTTATCCCCGGGAGCTTTAATTTTTAGGTAAAACTCTATCATTACACTTTTCTCCCCCCCAGCTGCACATCATTTAACACCTTTCTCAGTATTGCAACACTTTAAAGGCTCCTGTCACCATCGATGCACGACTGTTTATTTACATTTCCTGTGTTGTTGTTTTCTTTTTTCATTAGTGCTCTCTGCCCTTTGATTTTACTAAAAATGAAGACCTTGACTGCATGAAGGTAATTCTAATGAATTATTCATCTGTGCCTCTTCCATTTATACTTACAGCTGGCTGCAGTTGTATACAGTGCAGAGGCAGCTCGGTGCACTCGTGCTGTTATTCCTCCTCCTTTTGCACTCATTCTCGTGTTACTTTGTGTTTTCAATCATTCAAATACCCAAAGATCTTTTACATATTAGAAGAAGGAGACATTGTTGTCTTTTTGGGACTAAATGGGGACTATTAGGAAGTTAAAAAAAAGAAGAAGAAATATTTCAGTGGGAGCACATCAGTCATAGCCGACACATGTGTTCCTGGCTCCCGTTGGATTGGTGAGTATCGGCTGTTCGTAGATTCACCGAGAACAAATGTTGAACCGCTGCTCCGTGGCCCCTGAGTCTGTCATGGAGGAAGTCATTTTTCTGAGGCACCATTGCTTTCAGATGTGGTCAAATGGCACGGCCTCCCGATGCAAAGGAGAGCACACATTTTCTGAAAATGAAGTGTTTTGAGAGAAATGACTTGTGAAGGGAGAGTCCCTTAATGGAGACAAGTAATATAAACTCGCAGAGAGAAAGCAGTGTGGGAGACAAGAACCAGTTTCATAAAGTTTGAAGTTTTCCATCAGTGGAGACCACCAAAAGCACAGTTGACAAACGACCAGTCAAACAGCGACTACGTGTACAGAGTGCACCGAGCGACGTTTCGATTACTCATCAGAATGAGATTGTTCCCTAAAATGTTTCACTCGAATCAAACGTGCTTCGCAAAAAAAAAAAAAAAAAAAAAACTTGACGAGTGGTGAAAATCCCGGCGGTGGAACTTACATGCTTTTTTAAATGAGTCCTCATTTGTTTCGACCGGCGGCAGCAATCTGATCGAGAGAACTCCAGGTATTTCCGAGCCTTAAAGAACAGCCACTTAAGTAATAATGAGAGTGAGAAATGCAGTGCATTTAAGTGAAAAACCCTGATTAATTATGTATGATTAGAGGACTCTTAAAAGCTTGGAGGGGAGAAAAGAAAGAAACGACATAAACAGAACACGAAGTCCAGAATGGCTGGATGGAAACCAGATGTGAAATTGTAAATGAACCTTAAGTATACAGGTGACTGCAGAATGATGAAGGATATTGCTTCTGCATGGCTGGACGCCGCCTGGCCGCGTACAGGTTATGCCACGCTTTCTATCAAGGCACTGTCCTCTGTTTGCTTTTTGTTATGTGGCAAAAAAGAAACGCTGAATTCCAACTCATTCACCTTTGCTTTATTAGATGAATAAATCATTTCTGATTCAGTAGCGATCGTCGCCGGCGTCCTGTTGCCTTTTCCGCCGCTCTGAGTGGACGCGGCGCTCTCCCGTTGATATTTACCCAACATAAACGATGGCGTGTAAATACAAGAGCGGATAACACCGGTTTGTTTTGTTCTTGGAGGCTACATGTGTGTTTTCACTGAATGAGTCACGGAGTAGAGGTCATTTGGAAATATCATTTCATCTGAGGATACATTCAGACGTGCGGGTCAGGGTACACTCTCAGCACAACTTCCACCAACCTGTCTTATTCCTCCTTCTTTCATTGCTCTCCTCCTTCTCCCCTCACTCTCCCTGGCTGTCAGTGGCATCATGCATGTTTTCACCTCTAAAGTGATTGTACCTGATTTATATGACAGGCCTTTAACCCTGCGTGTTCTTGTCCATCAGCATCAGGCAGAAAACACCCAAGGGCATGTGTGAGTAGGACCAAATCTGGTTCTCTGTCATTCAGTGGCTGCAACCTCCAAGTCGAATGCACTCCAACAAATCACATTTATTCCTGCCTGGTCGCGAGATGTGAGTCAATCACACAAGGTGAGAACTGCAGCGGGATTTACGTATCCAAAATATGCATCTCGCGCGGGGGCAGCCATCTTTACGAGTACATTTGTGCGCATAAATCTCTGTGCATGTAAGGAATAAAAAAAAAACTGGAATCCTGTCTTATCACGGGCACTTCGAACAAAGCCATAACATTTGAATTCAAACCCCCCCCCCTCTCTGAAGAGGGGCCGCAAAAAGCCTGATGAATCTAATTTACAGAACACTTACGATAAAAGAGATTGAAGATTACACTTCCAGGCCCTAGAATATGAATTTCTAAAATGTTGAAATAAAATCAGTGATTAAGGGGAGACAAACAGAGCTGAGCACCATCTCCACCTGCAGTCCAAAGATAAGGGCGGATGTGAAGGGTTTTGTATTGCAATGGCTCCCCTTACTGGCCATCAACAGTATTGCAGGCGGTAATGGGCAACAAAACACGCCAGGGAAGCATCTTGGATGCCCACCCCCCCTCATTTATAGTGGAGATGATAAATGTCAGCAAAATATCCCCAAGAGCTTCAGGCCCACAGCAATCAAACTCTGGGTTTATGCTGAAGGAAGACAAATACGTCCTCCAAACTGTCTCCAACAATGCTGCAAACAACACTGTACGCTCTATTTCACAGATATAAAGATTGCATGTCCGACAAAATATCACCTCAGATAGAGTGAGGCAACACCAAATTGCTGATTGCGACCTACAAAGTGTGTTTGTCGTTGGGCTTTGGCCCTACAATAAGGGGCTTTATCGTCAGTCCATCATTTCTAAAAGTGACTTCATGAATACTGTAAAAATTGAAATGCTGTGTTGTCTCTCACCTTTTTGGCCTTTTTTCTGCTGACCTTCCTCCAGGTATCTCTGTGGGATTGTTCAGGTCCGAACTCTGTCACTCAGCAACCAGTCGATGCTCTTTGTCGGTTTCCAACAGGGTCTGTTTTATCTCCTTAACTCACCGTCACCACAACACCGTGAACCAGGTGGCTGTGAGCCACTGCTGAGCTGGTTCAGGGGGACATTTCTACTTTTTAACCTCCAAAGTCACGTAAAGTCATTCTGGTGATACTGTTGAGTGTCGAGTTGTTTCTTTACATTTTTTTCAACTGTAGAGGGCAGTGCAAAAAATATTGCGGCGATAAGCTTTATAATAAAACTGAATTGAGTTGTGTTTGTAAATATGTATGGAAAAAAAGCTGCTCAGGGCATTGGTAGTATTTTGCAAGGTTGGAAACAGCTCAGTAAATAAGCTATTGGAAATGACGAGTTTTGTTTTGTATTTGTGGTGAATGTGTTTTGCCCTGCAAATCAGCAACAATAATGTCATATTTGTGTGGAGGTTTAAAACTGAACTCAAAGAAAAACATTGAAATGACTAAAGGAGAAAGCAAAGATTTCTCCTTTTTGATTTTGTTTCCCAAGAAATATTTGTTTGTCATTAACTCTTTATAACGTAATAATATATGCATTTTAATTAGACATATTTTCTTTTAACCATGGCTTTGTATATCCTCGTAAATGATTATTTGCACAGAATGCAGAAGGTATCTATAAAGCTATATTACATTTTCTTCAGTTAGAACATAGACATTAGAAGAGTGTAGTTGTGATGGGATATGTTTTTTGAGTATTAAAACGGACTGATTATCATCTTTACAGAGGTGTGTCATAGTTTTGGAACGATGTCAAGTTCAATCTACTTTTATTGACCAAATAAAATCGCGTTTTGTTTTTGTAGCCTCCGGAAACGTATCTTTTTTGGCCGCGCTTTCAAAATAGAGGTCTCGTTACTTGGCGGCGGTCACGTGACTCCTCTGTTTACAGACATCCGGAGAAACATGGAGGACACCACTGGCAGTAATCCTCAATCTCTCGGATTCACAGAGAAACTGAAGTCGTGGCTCTCCTGGTCATGGACTTACGTGTGCTTCATCTGGTTCGGCATGGTGCTGATCATGGTCTACGTGCTGTGGAGTCCGCTCAAACTGCAGGAAACTCTTACCTCAGGTCAGTTCTTGCAGCGGCTAGCTAGCTATTGTTAGCCTCCGGGGCTATCTGTGGCTAGCTGGCAGCCAGCGGAGCCGCCGCTCTGACAGCTCGTTGTCTGGGTGATTGAGACGCAAATGGAGCCGACTGTCCGGTCCGACTCGATTCCAGTCGTGCAATACTGAACCGCAGACGGCTGGCGCGGGTTCCTGTCGCCCTAACGGTTCTCGCACACGGACGAAATCTGTTATTTTTTTTTATTTTCATCAACTTTATATCAGCGGGGTTCATTCGTGAGATGCTCCGGGCGGCTGAATATGAGTTGAGAGATCATGACCAGCGTGTTTGGATGTTGCTGTCACTGCTTGACATGAGCGCCTGGCTGTGCTGATCTCAGTGTCTCTGTCCTGTTGACTGTTCTCCTGCAGCTTCGGTGTTCTTGAACACATTAACACCCAAATTCTACGTGGCTCTCACCGGGACCTCCTCCCTCATCTCCGGACTCATCCTCGTAAGCCCTCGCCTGAATCAACGCTGTCACTGTGTCTGCTGGAGTTTGTAAAAAAAAAATGTCTTTATTCTGTTTGGTTTTGATATAGTTTGCACTGGCTTGCACCATTCGTACTGATGCCCTTTGCTAGTTCCACGTCACGGACCTCCACATTTGATATCACGTCTGGTTCCAACCTTTATATAACTCACGCTGTCCCCTTGTATTAGTATTGTGCAACAAGCCAGGATCAAATGCCTGCATGAATGGAGTGATGTTTGAGAATCAAGCAGTGTTAAATAATGACTGATTCCAATAGAATGACACCAGTAACCAATTTATGTCAGAGCACTTTTAGTTTTTTAATTTTGTCATTTCCAAACTGCAAAGTTGAAGGAACATGTAAAAAAAAAAAAAATCTCAATTCGAGCTTTCGCTCATTCCACAAAAAAATGTAACAAATATCTATTTTAGGGAATCTAACATTAAAAATTTCTGGATGTTTCTGTTGTAAGAGTCCAAATTCTGGAGTGATACCAACTGTATTTGTAGTGCATGAGTATCATACCAAGAGGAGTATTAGCGTAAGGAGAAACTAGTATTATTCAGACCCAATGAAATTTTACGCCTCATGAGTTATTCAGCCAAGAAATGTTTGTGAGTGTGAATTGTTTTTGAATCAGATCAAATATTTGTAGCTTTCACAAGCAGCAAAAACAAACTTAGGAAACACTCATCCAGCATTGCGATATCGGAAATCGATCGGATTGTAACCATTGTGATGGAGCAGCTGTTGTGTTTCATCACATTTGTCCTCAAAGGCCCTTTTCTCTCACGGTTTGCGTTTTCTCTTCAGATATTTGAGTGGTGGTATTTCCGTAAATACGGCACTTCGTTCATTGAACAAGTGTCAGTGAGCCACCTGCGTCCTCTGCTGGGCGGAGTGGAGAGCAGCTCGACGACGGGTCTCTTCTCATCTGTTAACGGCGAGGCGGAGCCTCGGCCGAGTGTATCAGGTACGCGTGGGAATAATGGTCCGTGAAAAACAACCCCCGTTGATGTCACTCTGAGCATTAACAACGTTGTGTTTTCGTCTGGTAGAATGCAAAGTCTGGAGGAACCCTTTGAATCTTTTTAGAGGAGCAGAATACAACAGGTATGAAGACGATTCCGAAGTAGCAAAATGTTACTCTGGTGTCATTCGACGCATTCATTGTGAAATTTTCCTCCTTTTTGGGCTTCAGGTACACCTGGGTGACCGGGAAGGAGCCTTTAACGTACTATGACATGAACCTGTCTGCTCAGGACCACCAGACGTTCTTCACAGGCGACACTCAGCAGCTCAGGCCTGAGGATGCTGGTGAGTTCGGAGGATGTCCAGGAAAACGAACATGTGGAAATGTAGATTTGAGGTGCGGCAAAGTGTTCTGGAAGTTGCATTGTCACATAAACCAGTGTGGTCCTCTTCTTGACAGTCATGCAGAAGGCCTGGAGGGAGAGGAATCCTCAAGCCAGGATAAGAGCAGCTTACCAGGCCATAGAAATGAACCACGAGTGAGTCCTGCTCGCTTAATAAGACCTGCGAAATCCTTGAAATTTGAAACCAGTCAAGTCAATTTATTCTGAATTCAGTAGCTTTCGAAATAGACACACATGGAGACATGAAATCACTGTTCTTGCTTCGATTCTAAGATGAATGCTTCACTGATTTCTATACTGTTTTAATGGGCTGAGCTGAGAATCTGATCCTGCGTTTGTTTTGTTCATTTGTTTATGCCTGTGTGTAGATGTGCTGCAGCTTACGTGCTTCTCGCCGAAGAAGAAGCCACAACGATTACAGAAGCCGAACGCCTTTTCAAAAAAGCATTAAGTATTGGTGAGAATGGATTCTTAATGTACAATCTGTTCCTCGTTGTGAAGGAGAAGGAAGATTGTTCTTGGGATACAAATTAAATTCACCCGCTTCATCAATCTTTCATCTGCAGGAAGCTTTTCCTCACCCTGTGCAATTTTTCTGCCCCGCTCCCTGGATTTTGAATCGTTTTATCCTTTAATCTCCACATTTTCTCTGTCTACAGCAGGAAAAGATATCAACTTATTGGTGTATATTAAACGCAGACTTGCGATGTGCGCACGCAAGCTGGGGCGGATCAAAGAAGCTGTGAAAATGATGAGAGATGTGAGTTTTCTTCAACAAGCATCCACCTGTAGTGTTTGGCGTTGTAATGTGAGCACTAATTATCGATATCTTCTTACAGTTAATGAAGGAGTTCCCTTTGCTGGGGATGTTAAATATACACGAAAACCTCTTGGAGGCACTTCTGGAGCTTCAGGCTTATGCTGATGTCCAAGCAGTGCTGGCAAAATATGATGGTGAGACTGAACTCCGATGTTTTCAACATCTCTCCACACATTGAAATCTATCACCTGTCTCACTTGCACACATTTTCTGCCTCCACTTTAGACATCAGTTTGCCAAAATCAGCAACTATATGCTACACATCTGCGTTGCTGAAAGCACGAGCTGTTTCAGATAAGTAAGTGGACCTTCAATTGTCACACGACTCTCGTTACGGGTTTATTTTGATTTCGTGGCTGGAGATTTTTGTGCCTGTGATTCCCTCTTGACCTTTTGATCCTGTAGATATTTGACTAAAAGTGTGTCACCAGCTCTACACCGGTCGTGCAGTGATCTATTGTCTTCAGTATGATTATCGATCCACTGTATGTCACTGCAGTGTCTCATCTGTGTTGTGTCACCTCAGGTTTTCTCCAGAGGCGGCGTCCAGGCGGGGGCTCAGCACAGCAGAGATGAATGCTGTGGAGGCCATACACAGAGCCGTGGAGTTCAATCCACACGTGCCAAAGGTCAGTCGTTAGTGTGACGGCAGCTTCCAAGCCATTGATCTTTTTGTCATGTGGCGTTGGCCTCAGGAGTGAGTGACGTGAGGGACTTGTCAGCGAGTCAATCATCCCTCATTTGCATCCGGTGCTGAATGAACATCCATCACAGATCTGCACAGAGAAGTGATTCGTCATCAGGATTTCTTCCTGCTGCCACTCAAAGCTTCTCTCTCTAAAGTTCGTCTCAGTGAAAACTGACAGCTGATTTTTTGCATCCTCACAAACCTATTTTCTCTCGGGATCATCTGCACACAAAAATGATGAATTTCTCATTCTTTTTGTTTTGTTTCCTCATAACTCTAGTCTGTTGTCACTTCTTCAGTTAATCACAGAATCAAATTTTTTGAATTCCACCTTTTATTTTTTAAAAATATCAGAACTTTTACGACTGTTTCCTTCTGGGTAAAGTAACGCGAGCAGACTTGTCGTCATACGTGGTTGCCTGATCCGACATAACATCACCGTTATTGCATCTTAACGCACAACAAGATATTTCCCTTACTCACCAGCAGGTGTCACTGTAGGTCATCATACATAAAGTGTTGTGTCTGCTGTTACAACAACTTTAATTTCTTTGTCCATATGAGACATGTTTTTTAAAATCATGTGTCTTTGTTTGAATACGGTCATTTCTTTGTTTTTATGAATGGAATATTTGTGTTTATAGGGTTTATTTTCAAAGAACTAAAGCAAGTGTTGTTTAATGGACTCAGCCCTCTCTAATGTGCTCTTGCAAGTGGTTCAGTTTGAATTCCACGTTTGTTTCCCAACAAAAATACTTGGAGGTGTTAATACGGCAGATTGGTGGCAGTATTTTGAAGCGGTGCCAAGGCAGCAGTGCGTGCAGCTGAGCTGTGGAGAACATCTGACTATAACTGGATATCGCTCCGGCTTCTCACTTCAGTTCCCACAGGGTTGGATGTCGCACATGCACACACAGACCGATGCACAATTAGCTGCAGTGGAGGTTCGTCCCTCTGCAGCCTTTGTAGTGTGGTGTTGTTTCATTTCACCGACTCCTTTTTCAAGAGAGAGAAAGAGCGCCGGTGTGTTTGTATGCGAGGAGGTGGGAGACGTCAGCCAGCACTCCGATCCGGCCTTTGATTTTAAAGTGAGGACCCTCATCATCAGTGTCTGTCCAACCGCTCGCTCCTCGTTCTGCCCAGAGGCAGCCGCTCTCTCTCTCTCTCTCTCTCTCTCTCTCTCTCTCTCTCTCTCTCTCTCTCTCTCTCTCTCTCTCTCTCTCT
>JASSRZ010000072.1:12735250-12751626 GCA_032164315.1 Malacoctenus gilli | reverse complement strand
CCCCCCCCCCCCCCCCCCCCCCCCCCCCCCCCCCCCCCCCCCCCCCCCCCCCCCCAGCCGGGAGTGTTTTTGGGTCGATGCATGGAGAGCGGGTGGAGAGGAGCCAGCCGGGAGGACCGCGGAGGAATGGAGGCGGACAGGGACACCCAGCCTGAAGGAGCTGCCCCCACCCACCACCAGCACCACCATGTCTGGTCTCATCCGTGTGCAGAAAAAAGAACATTTCGCCAGACCCTGACAGGAAACTCTGGAGGGTCCCACAAACGCACCCTCTGGTTGGGGGGTGGGGGGTCGTAGCTATGTGCAACATGGGGATTAATGGCTATCAACGACCAGCAATGGAGCCGGCTTGGATGTCGAAACAACAGACATCATGAACTTGCACCTTGGCCCCGACGGTCGCGCCCTCGACACATCGACGCCTCACACTGGTGCCGCACCCGATTTAACTGAGCACCGGGATTTGCTGCCATTAAGTTAATTAAAGGCAGACTTTTTTTCTTCTTCTTCTTTTTTTTTAACTTTGGCTTCCGTCGGGGCTCGGTTCGATATGAAGTTTCGGCCGTCGTTGCTGTGGCCACCAGAGCCCACTCGGATTTGGGTTCCGCCAGAGGAGCGAGGTACCTTCCGATCCAAAGGAACCCCACCCCTCCCCCCTTCCCCCGTCACGACCTGTGTCCAAGCGCTCCCAAAAGGTAAGCGAACGCCTCACGTGGCAGCCGACGCGCGGACACGCGTCCGTGCCGACCTCGTCCATCGGTTTCTGGGCTTGTTGCTTCGCAGACGACTTTAGCAACTGTTAAAGGACGCCGGGTGTCGTTTGTTGAGTGACACGTCGCCGAGCAGCGACGCAAAGCCGGAGTCGGTCGCGTTTGTTGTCTGGTGGGATTTTTTTTTTTCTCTCTTTTCGCTTTTCTTCTCCCCTCCCACGTAACGGAGGGAAACGGCAGGTGTTGGTGGCGCTTCCGGAGCCGCACTCGTGGGAGTGAAGCGCTCTCCAACTCTGCGAGCGAAACGTCCGCGCGCATGCTCATGTCCAAAGTGAACGGGCGGTCCTGATTGGAGCGGCGAAGGGGCTGACAGTTGAAAAGCGAAGCGCCGGATGATTTTGTCGTCCCGCGGACAAGACTCCGGCGTCGCTCTCTGGTCCCCGTCGACGACGAGCGAGACGCGGTCGCGAAACTGGAGGTAAATATTGAAATCTCTTTTTTTTTTATTTCAAATCGGCGTTAATCAGTCCTTTGCGATCCCGCCGCCGCGATGGTTCCTTTTAATCTTTTCGATCATCCGGGCTCCTTGTTTGCAGAGTGCGTGCTCAGATGAGAGCCGGTGCTCGCAGGCATAATAGGAGGTACTTATTTTCCAAGTGCGCGACGGCGCGCGAGTTAGTGGTTGTCGCTCTCGCGGCGTAAAAAAAAAAAACAAGTGCGCCAGCTTTGCAAACGATCGCCTGTTTGCGCAACGAAAACAAAGCACAAACACGACGAGTTGGTTTCCGTCCTCAGTTCCATCCTCTCTGTCCCCCCCCCCCCACCCGCCCCCCCTATTTTGCTCGCGAGCGGACCGAGACCTCCATTTTCCAGCGGGACCAGCGGTCCTGCTTTGCTTCTCGCCACCTCTCCCCATCGCGTCCGGGCGGCGCCCAAAGAAAGATTCTCCATCTCCCCGGAGATGGACCAGACAGTGCTGGTGTGAACGGGTCCCAAAGGTGTGCGCTTTGTGGTCCTCACAAAGGCAGGGATCCCACGCCACATGCACACGCGTGCCTTCGCACAGGTCGAGGCGAAAGCAAGCCAAGCCTCGCGCGGACTCCCACTCCACGGCGACGCTCTCCCGGCGCTTCCTGCCGTCGATGTGACTGGATTTAGATCATCCGCTCGTTTCGCCATGAAAAAAGTCATTACAATGTAAACGATTACAGCTGGCACAATAGCCCCTCCCCCCCCAACTTTCATCCCCAGATGTGCGAAAGCGCGACGGCTCGAGCCGTACGCGACGTCCGCTTAAAGACGCGTTGCATTCCGGGAAAGCGCCGGCGGGCCTTCCAAGCCGCGGAGCTGCGGGAGATGGAATTAGGATGTGATATGATTAGGGTGGGGGGGGGGGTGTAATACGGAGTGATTGAATGAGATGGAGCCGGGCTCCCGCCAAAAGAGAGAGGGCCGAGCGGGTGGGGGGGGGGGCAAAGGAAAGGTCCCCGTTCCTTTATTAACACGGGAGCGATGACAACTCCACAATGCCGCCTGTTGGCACTCCAAACTCAAACTGAGGGCGGAAGATAAGAGCGTCCCGGCTGCTCCGTCCCTGCCTGGATCTCTCTCTCTCTCTCTCTCTCTCTCTCTCTCTCTCTCTCTCTCTCGCTCTCTCTCTCTCTCTCTCTCTCTCTCCCTCCCTCCCTCTCTCTCCTCTCATCACGTACCCTCATCCCGTTTCTTATCCTCTCATGTTCCCTGATCCCCTCTCATCCCCCCGGTGAACCAAACAGAGCGACCCACCACTGCCAACTTTGTCAAAATGGCTTCTTTGGGTGAGCAGCTAAACGACATCAGGAAATTTTAACACACCTTTCATGGAGGATTATTGGAAGGCTCCTCTTTCAGCATTTGACTCTGGAATCTGGTCCATACCCAGCGCATGAAAATGCAACGGTGGGGGAGGGGGGGGGGCTGTCGCTTTGTGTTGTCTGGCATGTCTGAATGATGAGTGCACCTGTGACTCCGGCCTCTTCAGGCGGGCCGGCCTGCTGTCACCAGAAATCGTAGTCGTGCGCTAAAACTCTGTCTCGGTGAAGGGCGACGACTTCGTGCTTTGGCAGAGGTTCCAATGCATCAAAGTTATCCGCCAGATCTTGTCAAATAATCAATATCAGTGAGGCTGGACTGAAGTAACAGATGGTTGTTCGTATCCGCACTGACACACTGATTTTTGTTGCATTTTTTTTTTTTTTTTTTTTTTTTTTGGAGGGGTCCTTTTTCTCAGGTTGATATGAAGTTAGTTTGATGTTTCATTTGTCTTACACACACACACACGGGATGGATGTCCTGGTCAAAATGCTCAAAGCTCAGATTCAGAAGGAGCGTTTTCAGTGTTTCTGTTGCAGTTGATTAACAGAGATTTGTACTGTACCAACTTGCAACAGTCAATTTTTCATTCTTTCAATATCTGACAATTTTTTCCTCATATCTTACTACCATGTCAGTAAGAAGTTGGCGGTCGTCCTTTATTAACATGAGCTTTTACAAGAAGATGATGCTTTTATTTTTTATCAAATTTGCATTTGTTTCATTTTCTTGCAATGTGCAGCCGTCAAGCTACAGCGCAAACCAGCTGCTGTTTGAGGAAAAAACACTTCAAACCTGTTGAGCCTCAAAGCTTCCAGGTGTAAATCAGTGTGAAGGAGACGAGAACAGACAGCCAAACTCTGCTCGCCTCCACGTTATCTGAAAGATATGATGAAACTATTCAGTTAGTGAATTTTCTAAAAGTCACAGTGAAGCTAAACACTGGTGGTAACACAACACTGTTACACTCATTCAAAAGGCTGTCATAAAAAGAGAAGTGGGCTTGTTTAGAGTTGACACCCTCGGAGAAGGCAAAGCAAAGGAACAAAAATTCATGTAAAAAAATAATGTTGAATTTTGTCACTTTTTTCTGACTGATTTTTGAAGCTCAATGCAGAGAACAAACGCAGTGGTCAGAAATCCGGCTGAACAAACTGAACAATGGGAGAACTGAGAGAACATTGTTCCTTCAAGCTGTAAGTGGTGCATTAAGTGGCGGCTGTGTTATCAAGCGTGCCAAGCAGATTATATATGAATATCATTCTCGGCTACATCACATGAGTTCATTCACGGTGCTCAAAATACGGCTGCATACGCACTTACTTCTACACACACACACTCACGCACACTTGGTCCCACAGCTGTTTCAGGGTCCCCCCCCCCCTTTCCTCACCAGCTCTCAATCTTGCCTCTAATTTCTTCCTCTTCTGCTTTGCTCTCTTCTATTTTTCCTCTCCTCCTCATCTTCTTGTCCTCTTCCATTTCTCCTCCACCCATTCCTCCATCTGTCTGTCCATTCCAATTAGCCTCTCCACACAGCAGCGGTTAAGAAGCTGACAGTTTCCCAGACGCTTGGACTGCTGATCAAGTGCTCCCGCTACCTAAATCTGCTTTACATTTACCATTTACTACCATTTCGGTTGGTACGCGCTCCTCTTAAAGCAGCCAGGGCGGCCTGAGCCTATTTACCTCGCTAGTTTGCTCCACTTTGGACGGCAGTTTCTTATCTCACCCCATTCTGCTCGACGTTCTCTCGACAAGATTGGCTGTCAAAGCGCAGAGATGCGGAGTTTTTCTTGGTGTACCCTCTGAAATTGGCTATTTGGTTAGTAAATTGAGACAGAAAAACAAGTCTTGGGTTTTGCACTGAATTGAGATGGATGAGGTTTGATTCAAAAAACCAAAAAAAAGGGGGGTGGTTATAGGAATGGAACCGTATTTTAGGGCTTGCCCACTTTGGGACAAATGTGGTGAGTCTTTCTCCCAATTTACTTTCCTGTAGAGGAGGGTGGAGCAGCAATCTGCAATATAACTGGAAATCCTATTTTTTATTTGTGTCCTTCAAACCTTCACTTTTCTTTGGGTTGTTTTTTTTTTTGTCCTGCACTCTCGAGTCGCTCCAAAAACGATGCATCATCTCCAAAGCTGACGTCACTGTTGTTTGTGCGTCTCATTGTTGGAGGCTGCAGATCAGAATCAGAAGGAAGCTTATGAGTTATGCTCTGGACTTATGGCTGCCCAGGGATAAAAGGAGAACACATGAAACTCAATCCCTTCATCAAAGAGGCGACAGGGAGTGGAGAAGCAGACCGCAGAGGCGGGGGCGGGCGGGGTGGGGGGGGGGTGGACGGGGGTGCTGCGACTGAGGTGTCACCAGGTCTAATGCTGTGGCATGCGAGGAAGGACAGCTGAGCGGCCAGCCTCTCTAAATTGTTAATCTTAAAACACAGAGGACCCACACCTCCCCGCGTGCCTCCTGCCGCCCGCTCATTATCAGCGGCAGACTCGTATAAACACAAAAATACGGGGGAATTATTTGCGGTCGCTCGTAAAATATTGATTTGGTACCCACTGTGCTTGTGTGTGCTTCACACAAAATGGATGTTTATTACACGACTGTTGTGTTTTTACACAGTGAATCAGTGGAAGGTCTTGTTTTTGACGGTTTAGCTGTCTTTCTGCTTCTTCTGTGGGGAAGAGCAGTCGAAGAGTGTTTGTGTTTGGAGAATAATTTGGGGCCTTTTACTTACTTTATCCTTTAAACTGTGTCAAGTAGAAACTGCTGATTTGAGCCCGTCAGAGCGAAAGACGCTGTTTCTGGTCGTTAGCTGGCCTGAGAACGACTCAGGATGTCATTATGGGAAGCAGAACTGCTACAAAGCACGAATATCATTCCAGGGAATTCATAAAGCCGCAAAACCTCTGTGGTGTTGGCTTGATATATAATTTTTAGGTCAAAGTTTTATGAGGCGTTTAGGAAGAGCATTTAAAGCTGTGAAGCGTCTGCACAGAGTGAGTATAAAAAAAACGGTATCGATAACAAACATCAAGTAAACGTGTAAAACTTTTCGTATATTTTTACATTTGTTCTTTTTTGTTGCAAAATTCTGTCAATTTTACTCCTTCAGACTAAAATTCAGTGTGTTCAATGTAAACGTGCTGAATCTATTTATTTTGCACATATTGCAGAAAGGAAAGAGTGGGATGTTGTGCAAAAGGAGGTGAAAACAAACAAGATCAACTTGATTAGATTTAGTATGAAGGAATTGATCTTATAACCAATTACAGTCTAAAAGGTTTATCTTAAGAAAAGCTTTTATGGTCATGGTGAACAATTCAGTTGTAAAGTCCCTTTTTGTGGTCGTATATCAGTAAAGTTGCATTAAAGGTTTTATCCCTTTTTTGACGCATATGTTAGCAAAAGAAGTGTGATGACTACATATCTTCGATTGAGCGTACAAACAATGATGAACATGACGAAACGGGAGAGATAAAAGCATACGTTTGACAGGTAAACAATCACTGAATCAGGCTTTTTTGTCCAGCAAGACAAAGACGAGGATGAACTGGGTTAAAGAGTCTGGGCGGGCGGCGCTCATGGGGGCGAGGGAAGACATGGTGAAGCAGCGCAGTCAGGCTGGCTGGACAGAAGGATGGATGGATGGATAGATGGATGGAGGGTCGGTCGGATGGATGGATGGATGGATGGCTGCCTGGCTGAGCCTGTGACCATGGAGGGGATTAGACAGGATTAGCTGTGGGGTAACCTTCCCAAAGTGTCAGTCTGAGATCCAGAGTGCTGTGAAGCTGGCCGCCTGGGAATCCAGCCCGGGGGGCCCCCGGCCCCGCGCATGGGTTTTGTTTAACACGGAGCGCTGCCACACGGGGCATCGCAGACATAAATCACGTAGAGTGGCAGGATCACCGAAGGCAGCGTTCATCCATTCATCCGGTCTCCCCTGATTAAACACGCACACAATCAGAAATCACACAAAAGAGAACAAAGTGAACTCGTTCATGTCGTCCCTTCACGATACTTTCCTCGGTTGTTTCACAAAGACGCTGCACTCTATGGGTTATGATTCTGGGATGTGGGTGTTTTCAGCACACTGAACCGACTGACTCAGTGGGACGAACTTACACAGTAGGCAAAGAGTGGAGGGGTGAGCAGGGGGGACGTTACACATCCATGGAATGATTGTACTGTACTGCAACAATAACACACACGCAGAGACACACACACACACAACCACACACACTCGGCTCCGGAGAGCCTTTCCCTCCCACCTTGAACAATTGCAAAATGAGGCTCTCAACAAATACCTCACATGAAGAAAATATGTTTTTAGTGTTCTGGGAGTTGGCCACGGGGAATTGCACAACAGATTAAGTAAAGCACTGACTGAGAAACAAGGAGATAATGTGAATGGGACGCGAATGCAGCAGGACACAGTTCTGGCACTAAAGCAGGCTGAGGGTTTTTTTTTTTTATCAAGCCAAGCTCGTATCAGCACCTCTTATCGAGCACAAACAAAGTAACATCCTGTTTGTGTTCACTTTCTCGGCACCTCGTCGACTACAACGGTGTAAATATGCACTGGTGCTGTTCCCAGTGGTGTCAGTGTGACCGTTTGATGGGATGTTTGTCCTCATTTGCCAAATTTCACTGTGAAAAGTAACAGAAATGATCCATAATGTGGGATCTCATGAAACAACCTTCTTTGTTGAGGCAAATGGGCCAAACTTGTGTTTCTTTGCTTGTTTTTGTGTATTTCTGACCATAGGATGGAGAAGAACTGGTACAGTCAAACAGAAGAGTAGAACTGAGCGTTTACTGACTGATAGAGGATGAGTAGTGAGGACGGGGCTGAAACTGATGGTCTCCTTTCTTGTCTGCAGTACTTATTAGAGATGAAGAGCCTGATCCTGCCCCCAGAGCACATCCTGAAGAGGGGCGACAGCGAGGCAGTAGCATACGCTTTCTTCCACCTGCAGCACTGGAAGAGGGCAGAAGGCGCCTTAAACCTACTACACTGCACCTGGGAGGGCAGTACGTATCAAATTTGCCTCTTTAGCCGCTGGAGGTGTTTCGTTCTCGTGTCGATAACGATTCTCTGGCTCAGTTTTTCGGAGCTGCTCTTTACCTTTAAATCATTTGTACGAGTGATGTACAAGCATTTCTTTACCATCATTTCTTCTCCATCCGCAGCCTTCCGAATAATTCCCTATCCGCTGGAGAAGGGTCACTTGTTTTATCCTTACCCGGGATGCACAGAAACAGCAGACAGAGAACTGCTGCCTTGTGAGTACCGATCCCGCCCTCGCCGCAGTCGCCCCTCCAAGCGCTTTGATGTGTGTTTGACTCTCTCTGGACGTCTCTCCTGTCTTTGTCCGGCTCTTCACGGTTCAGCTTTCCACGAGGTGTCTGTGTACCCAAAGAAAGAGCTTCCCTTCTTCATCCTCTTCACAGCAGGCCTTTGCTCTTTCACTGCCATGCTGGCCATGCTCACACATCAGTTCCCTGAGCTTATGGGTGTCTTTGCCAAAGCGGTAAGTAACACTGCTGCGCGCGTACACGCACACACACACAGACACACACACAGACACAGACACACACACAGACACACACACACACACACACACACACACACACACACACGCACGTACGCACACATACAAAAAACACCTTCGATATTACTTGATCAAGTCACCTTTTTTTGTCATTTATTTACGATTTGAAGTCCCATTCATATAGACTTGGATTTTTAGCATTTCTCTGGCGGGACTTTTATTTATTTTCAAGTTATTCTCATGTAAATAATTCAGTTTCCAATGTAAAAGTTTGTTAAATAGTTTCGGTGTGTGTTGGTATGTTCACTGCACATTTCAACAGCACCTCAGTGATGCTGTTGAGCATCATGAGTTTTTGCTCGCGATATTTAAGATGCTAAATCTTCACATGATTACATCTGTGCTCGTATGCTGGACCTTTGGGCTCCTGTGGTCACTGCTGCCTTTCATCACTGTCAGTGTCTCTGGACGGAGGCTGAAGGCCTGTGAAGTCTCCGTTTACCAAAACACGCCGTCGTCCAACTCAAGATATCGGTGACAGCGGCAGAACAATACGAGCTCCATGTCAGAGCAAACGTACCGTCCTGAAAGGGTTAGAACCTCGAAAATTCATGTGTAGTTCCTTCTTTTTTGAAAGGTTTTTAAACAAGGAAGTGTCGCGTTATCTGTTTTTAGCTCGTTTGGCAAACTGCGTCCTGTGTCTAATCCTTTGTTTATGGTCAGCCTGTTTATTGGGGCCTGTCTTTCCATAGATTCGTCGACTCGCAGCAGCGAAAACACGGCCACAGAGAACATCTCGTGCTCTTCCTTTTGTTATGAGAAAGATTGGGCGCAGATTGGACTTTTACAGCGGGCCCGGCGAGCCTGGTTTGTGTAATGTTCAGATAGAGGAAAAAAAAGCCTGGAGGGAGGGAGGGAGGGGAGAAAAAAAGAGGTCGTCTCTGCCTGCTGAGGAAAAACAGGTTCCTGTGAAGCTGCTGCTCTCCAACGCAAAGCAAAGCAGAGCGCGGCGCTGGTGACGGCAGTCAGCCGTCCCCTTATTTATGGACAGCGGACCTGCACAGCATGTTGGGTTTCTTTCATTTATTAAATGGGATTAAACAGCACTTGATTTGCACTTGTCTGGCCTGGATGATCCATCCACTTCTGCGACTATTAAAGTGTCAAGTGGATCGAGCGCACCTCTGGCCGTTCCAACTAGAAATCATATCATATTATTTCAGGGGACGTCTCAGGGTAACTTTGTTACTCCAACGTGTGTATTTCGAATGACACGGAAGACACACACTTACTGTAAAGTACTGGAAATCCCAGACTTTAAGTGCGACTCTGAGTTATTACACGAGCTGTTTTTTAATCAGAAGTGCGGCTGGTCGAGTCGCTGCCGATGTTTTACTACTTTTCCTTTCAGTTTCTGTTTTTCTGTTTCATTTTCCCGAGGAAATAGTGAGGCCTGTACACGCAAACGGAAGATCGTCTGCGGCCGCGCCAGCTTGACTCGGGCGGCGTTTTATTGAGTCAAGTCACGTTATCGTTCTGATGTGTTTCTGTTTGGATCCCAAAGAAATCATTAACGTTCCTAATTATAGATCTACTTTTGAGGTTTTGGGCACGATTTTAAAATTTCAACCATTTTGAAGGGAATTGTGAGGGAACAGTTTCGCAGCGATCCTGACTCCTTAGTTTCTGTGTATCTTTTCCTTTCTTATGAACAATGAGCTTTAGACTTCATCCACACATTAAGCTCCAATTCTTGATACTTTCTGTACTGTTGAAATAACACCAGTCAACGTGTTTTAAGGTGGAGATTGGAACCTGCAGAGATGACTGCAGGATGTTTCACAAACCGGCTCATTCTGCTGTTTTCTCTCCTTCAGTTCTTTAGCACACTCTTTGCACCCCTGGGTTTCTTCGCAGACAAGATGGAAAGCTTCATGCCGTCCAGTTTTTGGCACCAGCTGACTCGGATCTGACCCCAGCTCTCTCTCTCTCTCTCTCTCTCTCTCTCTCTCTCTCTCTCTCTCTCTCTCTCTCTCTCTCTCTCTCTCTCTCTCTCACTCACACACACACACACACACACACACACACACACACACGCACACGCCAATACCACTCCAAGCCCTCGAACAAAAAGTGTTTGCTCTCCTGTCTTCAGCATTACTGTCCACTTGCTGCATTGTTACTGATTATGTTGGCTGAGGTTATATCAACACAGCAATACCTCTGCTAAGATGCTCTCCCACACTGTGCAGCCAGCGTTCTTCCAAGAATACATTCGGTGGACGCCGTTTGCAACAGTTTTTCGTAGGGCCATTCGCTTGTCATCACGTTCATGTGGGGAAATTCAGAACTTTTCAACATCCCGCAAAGTCTCGTTCTATATTTGGTCCGAGTCACTCGTTTGTTTATTCGCAATGACAACCTAAAGTATGGAAAAAACAAAGTGTGCTTTTAATTTTTCCAGCCTGCACTTTTCCAGTCAGGAGAATTCATCTTGGCCTTTGTGTTCAAGATGGAGGAAACTGACCCGTAAAAAAAAATGCGTTTTCTCCCCATGACTACGTGTCATCTGTGAGGTGGTGATTCTGTGTCCCACAGACACTCGGCGGGTCGCTTTCAAAGGTCTGTGGGAGCTGAGCTGTGATTTACAGCCTCAGAGTGGCTGCAGCGTGTTTACTTCGCCTCCGCAGTACAACTGCTGTTACCTCAGCACGAGATCACTGGGGCAACAGCCCCAGCCCCCCCCCCCCCCGAAGCATCACCGTGTCAATGAGATCATCGGTGGTCTCAGCGAGAGCTGTCATGACACCGCCCCTTCCTGCTGATCGCGCCTCCGACTCAGTGAGGTCAGCAGGTAACGACGGTTCCAGCGAGGCACCGATTTAATGCAGGTTCACTGAAATCAGGCCGTAGAGAAGATGAAGCTGTGGAACTTCACTGAGTCCACGAGGTTCAAACGACGTAAATGGCCCGAAGCAGAAAAAGTGCTGAAACATTTTCCCGTGTTTATTCGGCCAAATACTTCTTGTCTCCTCCTGAAAACCATTTATTACTCAAAAAACAAGAACGATAAAAAAAAACAAAAAAAACCCGATGGCTTACAAAAGTGTTGGAACTCACAAAGAATATTTATTAACTTCCATCAACGAAATGAATGAAAAACGTGAAAAAAGAATGTGGGGGAAATAAATTTTAAAAATACATCAATGGTTCAGATGCTCTGAATGAAATGTTTGTAATTGTAAAATTATAAAAGAGACTCATTCTTACATTCAGAAATGTGTATTTTGAGAAGCTCTTACTGAATCAGGCTGTTATTCTGATGGTTGCTGCTGTACCGATGCACAGCTGACGCCTTCAGGCAGCCAAACGTCACAC
Source organism: Malacoctenus gilli (assembly GCA_032164315.1). Taxonomy (NCBI): domain Eukaryota; kingdom Metazoa; phylum Chordata; class Actinopteri; order Blenniiformes; family Labrisomidae; genus Malacoctenus; species Malacoctenus gilli. The sequence goes on along the minus strand of JASSRZ010000072.1, from coordinate 12,740,116 downwards.
TGGCAACTGTCCACTCCATCTGCGATCTGAACGAAATGTGTTAACAATGAAGTGCCTTTTTTAGTGCATCGCATTCCTAAACAACTGAAAAACTAAACAACAGACTGGCACTTACTGGAATTATGATTCAAAAGTGAGGTTAAAAAAAAACTCAAAGTTTTGTCAAAAAAAGTCAAATTTCTCAGAGAATAAACAGATTTAGAAACGGAATAACAATAAAAGTAATGCACAGCACACAACAACAGGTGAAGGACCAAAAAGAGATTTTAAATATTTTTATTTATTATTTCACAATTGAACTTTAAAGGCTTCAGTTTTGAATTTCACTTCTGGGATGTCTGTTGGCAAATCACAGCAGAAGTTTGGGAGCACATGCTGAGGACAGGAGACTCCTTGAACAAACTGTAACTACTGTTGAATGTGTTTGAAAGCAAAACTTTCAATAAATGACTTCTTGGTGCAGGTTTCTTTTCTTTGTCATGTCTGGAAACTCCAAGGCTCCAGAAGCACGTTTGCTCACTCCTAGAAGAAGAGAAGCCTCCACATTTTCGGCATTTTGCAGTGTCGGTCTTGATGATCGGGGACGATGTTTAAAACGTGAATAACACTGGTTTGTCATGTAGCAGCTTCAAACTTCTTGTAACGGAAACGTCAACGTTTTTTGAGACATCTTTTGTTTGTGGAAATTAGATAGTTTTATATAAGAATCTCACATTTATTTTTTTACATTTTTGCTCATTTATTTGTTTTTGGGTTTTTTTTGGGGGGGGGGGTAAGGTTATTGATTTGATTAACTTGCAATTTGGACAACCTAAGATGTCTTAAGAGGTTACCTGCTGTAACTCAGTAACTTTACTCCTCACCCAGATCAACGTTATTTCAATCAATTACTTGAAGTTTTTTGCCCTCTTAGTAGAGGTGAAGACTGATGGAGCAGACTTATTACTATGAGCACTCTCTCGTTTTATCACGCGATAAAAGGAGGGATATAAATGATTTCTTCGTTCGTTGGATGTAATTTCAACTTGTCTCTTTACAATCTGCATCGGCAAAGAGTTTGTATCGTGTTCACAGACGGGCTGCCCGCTCCGGCCTTCTGTCGCTACTATATAAAGCAGAGAGCCGCCGCTGCTGTTGTTATTTCTACTCCTCAGCCGTCAACAAATGCTCCGGAGCGGCACGCGCCCACTGAACCGCTGGGGCCATAATCATCCCGACGCTCTCAGTTTGAAGTGTCGAGCACGGCCAACGAGAGTCGCTGCTGACGGGACCTCAAGTGTTTGTTCGCGCGTTTTTCTCTCATATTGGGACCTTAATTAGCCCGCTGACCTCCTTCAAAGCCAGGGTGACAAAGAGCGTAGAAGAAGAAACTGGTCGCATGGCAACGGCTGTGCGCACAGCGGTGTGCTTCAATCATTGCCTGAACAGACAAGACAAGAAGTATTCACGTTTAGCACAGCCACAAGGAGGGCAAATAAATAAAACAAAACATAAGAGTTGAGTTTTCTTGCGTGGGAAAAAAAACACCGGTGCCAGTTGGTGTCATCCCTTTGTGGCTCCGCTGTCCCACACACTTTAAGTCTCCAGTGGAAAGAAGCGGTCACGGCAGTTGACCCGCTACATATTAGGCTTTAATACCCCGCTGCCAGTCAAGTAAGCTGTCCTGAGGGACCACGTAATGAACCCCCGTGGCCCGGGACCCGTGCCAAGTGTCCCTGAAGGTCGCATGTGGACTGAAGTCTCCCGAAAGACCTGCCGGAGGGGGCGAGAGGACGCGCTGCGGCCGGATGTCTGGCCCCGTTTCATTAATGCTTTATAAAAACGTAAAAAAAAATGTGACTTGTGAACTATGACAATATATGATATCTCAGGTTCCGTCTGTTTTCCTGAGGACCACCCAGAGAGTTAGTGGTGGGTCCGACTCGTTGATACGTCCCTTCAGACTTAACGCAACTTCGCTCCAACGTGACTCATATTACGTTGACGCACATCTAGCGCACCTTTTGGGGCATTTGATGACGTATCAAGCCGTTCACCTGTTGGTCGTTAGTGGTCCTAAAACCACCTGCTCTAAATGAAGCATCTCAACACTGAACTTGGCTCCAGTCCCGACTCTTTTGTTTTTTCCAGCATTTACATTAAAGTCGTCCACTCCTCAGATGGCAGCAGTGGGCCTCAAGCACATCTGGAGTAGCTTCACCTGTCAGGTAGGTGCAGTCTTGGCTTCCTCACAGTGTCCAAGCTCGACACGGTTAAAGTCTCTGAACTGAGCCGCTTATTATTGCTGCTTTGGCCCGTGTGCTTTTGTTTTGCTTGGTGTTTGACGTTCATCGTGGCTTCGTGCTGTCGGTTTGTAAACGCAGGAACATGATCGCTCGTGTTTCAGGCTCCAGTGGTTTTGTGGCAAATGTTCCCTCAGGCTGCTGTTGTTTTCAGTGGTTTCCTGTTGGCAGTGTTACATTATATATTTACTTTGGGGAGATAAACAGGACTGTTTTTCCCCCTCCTGCTCGCAGTTCATTCACATTGTTGCTGTTTAACATAAGTCACATGACAAACTCTGGTTTTGTCACAAATACTTTCTATATTCTTTAGACTGAGGCAACAGGACTGTACTGTAGGATGTAGCAGAACGGGACTCATGATGCACATTTGTTGTCTGCATTCACACTTTATTTATTGGCTCCTGCTATTTTGGTCCTAATGAGTGTGTCCTGATTGTCACCAGGCAGGATGTCCATGACCTGTTGTCATGTCGGGTAATTGGGGTAAACTCAGGGCTACTTCCACCAGGCACCAAGACACTGTGGTCCTTTTCCAGCAGCATGTCAGAAGCAGAGCACTTTTTGACTCGGTTGTTTTGTTGTCTCGTGTTTCTTGACTTTCTTTTGTTCTGCTGATTCTTGGCCTGTTGCTTGTGATGCAGTGTTGAAATGTTGCAGTGAATTGTGGGATTTTTTCTCAGCATGGCATGTTTCTATTTAGAACATAAATCCAGAATAAAACCTTTTGTGTGGGAACTTCCTGACGGCTTTTAGGAAAGTGAATCTGCAATGTGTGTTCTGCAAAAACAGAAATAAATAAAAGCCATTTATAATGGAATCATGAACAGCATCTTGAATAGGCTCGGATTGACCTGTGGTTTGGATTTCTTGGATTAGGTGTGTTTTGCCACAACCTGTTGGCATCGCGAATATATGAAGTAGTCCTGCGACCTGAGCATGTTGTTTTCCTAGCAAAAGCTTGGTTGTTTGACATACGGACAGATCAAAATGGGGCAGCAAAGTGTCGTTTGGCAAGATAGAAACCTGGCTTGCATCAGATGGTGTGTGTGTGTGGGTGTGTGTGTTTGCGCGTGCGTGTGAGACTGTCATTTAAAGCTGCTTAATATTGTTGGAATTTGAAGCATCAGTGTACTTTGTTTTCTTGGTTCATCCCTTCTTATAACCAACAATCAATCTGATCACCGATCAGCACAAACCTGTCGCTGTGCATCATTCAGTCTTCTCTTCGTGTCCAAAGAGACATTTCTTTGCTGTGCTGATTTTGTGTTTTAACGGAGGCTGAATCAGTCGCCCAAAAATCCAGTTTCAGCTCTGCTCAACTGCTGCATTTAGACGATAAATCTTGTGCATGTGAGTTAGCTGATTATTTCAAGGATTATTACTCCAGTAGATACTCGTACAGTGTGCAGCATTAGATCTGAAGTTGGTGAACTGGGACAGGGGAAAAAGCACTGAAATGGAAGATGCCTATTAGCTGTATGGGAGTCGGCATGGGAGGCAACTGGACACATAAAACATGATGTCTTTTGATTGGGCCATAAAAGTCTGTAGGAACATGTTGCATGCGAGATTTATATCTGGATTTTACTCTCTTTCGCAGTCACAAATGTGTATGACATCACTTGGCAAGTCATAAATATGCTGTGCTGCCGCAGCCATAGTCAAGTCCAATTTCATCTCCTCATATAGCTCTTAATTACTTCTGAAGGGGTCGTGGGGTCCGTCTCCTCTTCCAAGAAAAGCAGTCAAACCACGAGGACGTTGCGCCAAACATTTTCTACTCATTTCCTAAATAGTCCAGAGAGCAACACGTTTCACAATGTATACATCTCGCCGTGTTTCCTGTATCGCTTCAGATCGCGGTTATCTGTCACGCTCGCCCGGGGAGCCGAGTGCCCGACTCGCCGGGCAAGCGACGAACTAAACATGTTTTGATGTGAAGATGACACGATGCTGAGTTGTTTTTTTTTGTTTGTTTTTTTTTTTTAATATATATTTATAATTCTACCGGCTCATTCAGGTTCTCCTGAATGTGAAACATCCAAGCACAACCTCGGGGGGCCGATGCTCCACTGGGACGGTTTTAGCTTTGAAATGTTGTTACATTGAGATGCCGATTTGATATCGCCCTGATGGCTGGGAGCGCCCGCCGCTCCCGGTATTTTTACAGACTTCAACCGGATCACTGGCGGTGGAGGACAAAGTACCAGGGGCACCGTGACAAATTCAAGGATCAGCAAAGCATTAATGATCCTCTCTGTTTGTACACAGCTCGCACGATTACACGGCGAGCGATTCGCCTCGTATCGAGAGTCCAGCGCTTGCCAGCTTGACTTCAGGGTTGCTCTTTTTGCCAGTATTGCGACCTCGTCAGGAGCGCACCGACTCCTGTCCCGACATTAAAGCCGAGCTGAGACTCAAAAACGCGAACCTGGCCGTCTACTGTTATTTCTGTCGTCTTCGTTGCCACATCTGAGGCCTGGCAGAGGCCATATAAGCTTGAGGAGAACGGAAGGTCTCTAATAGGAGTGACCGGGGGGGGGGGGGGGGGATCGACGTGGTTTAAAATATAATCAGGCGG
>JASSRZ010000072.1:12722603-12733510 GCA_032164315.1 Malacoctenus gilli | reverse complement strand
CCCCCCCCCCCCCCCCCCCCCCCCCCCCCCCCCCCCCCCCCCCCCCCCCCCCCCCCCCCCCCCCCCCCCCCCCGACGAGGTTTAATATAGAAGCAGGCGGATATTTTGGGGTCTGCATTTCCAAGGTGCCTCCTCAGACAGTCGCTCACATTAAGCACCTCTCACCCTGACCGACTGGAAGCAAAGTCATGGGAACAATATTACAATATGGCCAAAAATAGCTTCATGCCGGCGGGACTGGAAGAAAATCTATTTTTAAATTCACGTCGTCCGGCCCCAAAGAGTTCATATTGTTGTGGCAGAAAGTGGAGATTCAGGTGCTGAAAGTTTTATTCTCTTTGGAGAAACCACCACGATTAAAATGATTTTTTTTTCTTCTTTTTGCGAGGGCCCCGCTGTGTGAAACGCCGTTCACCTTTCTAATCTCTTAAGAAAAACACAGCGAGCATGCTCTTCATTTACATTCAAAACAGGCTCTTTTTGCCTGCAATTAGCTTTTGACTTGGTGTGTCACTTGGCCGTGTTGCTTTGGCTCTCGCTCTCATTACGTGGACTTGAAACCATTTGTTGACTTTCAGCGTTCGCAGCTTGTTGTCAGATTCATTTAGATCCATAAGCCCCTCTGAGGGCTTCGTCTCCGATGGCCTAACGTGATGTCTGGCCGCGTTACCAGATGTTAGGAAGTCCAGCGCTGGAGGTTTGTTGCTACTTCTCCCGCTCTCGCTGCGGCGCCTTGGCGTGGCGCTGTGAAGTGTTTTGGCCAGTGAGTATTTGTGTTAAAGATTGCATTATTAAAGAGGTCTGTCACAATTTGCAGGGGAGAGCGGCGAGAAAAACTGCGCGTGTAAACTTGTAGATCAGCATCAGATTGGAGGAAAATAACCTGCTTTGAAGGTGGCAACGGCAGCAGATCGGATGGTTCGAACTGCTGACTGATTTAAAAACTGGAGGATAGACGAGCTGAGTTCACGCTGAGAAAAAATTAAGGGTGCGTTTTCTTTATGTTGTAGTAACTTTGCCCTCGGACCACCTCGCCACCCTCATGTCAAGTCAACATGGCTGAAAGTCCTTTAGATATTGTTTAGCTCATGTGGTGCTGCAGGTTGAAATTCCCACCGCGATCTTGGAGCTCATTTGACTTTTGAATCCTCATTGTCACAGCGAAAAAAAGCCCCACATGACTGTAAGTGTGCCATTGGCCTCTGCGGACGCTTTGAGGTGTGAGTGGAAACAAAGACGAGATGAGGCAGAAGTAGAAATGGGGAAAGTTTTCCATGATGCAACCAGAAAGTGTTAGATCTGTTACACACAGTCCGATATGCAGCCGAACATCGAACTCGCTTGAGAAAAAAAAACGGGTCAAAACTTGCAGGTTGTGTTTTTTTTTTTTTTTCTTTTGTACTTTTGCTTCCAGTACTTGACACAAATCAAACTTCTCAGCAAGACCGCTGCAAATTCCACCCGACAGTTCTCCTGTTAGTAGCGTTTTTATGTTCACAGTGTGATTATCTGGATTTAATTAAGGTTTTAATAAGCGCCCTCTGACTTTGTTTTAGTACAGCGGTTGCACCAATTAGCAGCAAGTGTCCTTAGTATTGAGTGAGTTGTTGCAGTACCAACAATGACTCGGTGTCATTCAAATGATACAATGTCAGTGGTTTTACACCATCTCAAACAACCTCTTTTTCGTTTCTCATCGTCCGCTTTGCTTCAGACTAAATATTACTGCTATTACGATCTCTCTCTTCTCTTCAGCTCACACAGTTTGTACATACAATAACATACGCAGGCATTAGGTCATATATCTGCCTCAACAAAGGGTGCAGGTACAACAGCATATAATATTCAGTCATTTCGTATCAAAGGTTCAGTTTGTTTTATAAACGCTCCACATATTGTTCTTTAAAAACACTTTAAAGCAGCATATGATCAGTAACTGGGCCTAATTTCCAGTTCACCACCATTTAACGAAGTCCTTTCTTCAGGAAGTGTCAAAGCGAGAGAAGCCAGAGGTATTACAGTGACGGGATCACGACGGCTCGTCTCGGGCGCGGCGCCGGAGGTGCGTCCGCGTGCGTCGGCCCCGTCTAGGTTATGTCCAGCCAATCGGGCCTCTTGTGGGGCTTGCAGGTGTGAACGTCCACCACGTCCTCGCAGTCTTTGCACTCCACGGCGCAGCACCACTTGAACTTGCACTCGCACTTGGTGACACGTTTGACGCGCATGGTGTCGTAGCCCCGGCCGCAGCACATGACCTCGCAGCCGTCGGTGCCTCTGGAGGACTTGTTGCAGACTCTGCCTGCTGTGCCCAGAGAGCCTGTGAGGAGGCGACAAGAGACGCAGGGTGACGCACGTTTGGAGAGAAGTATCGAGCTAAAAGCCCAACATCAGGCAGCGTAACCGAGGGAAAACTCCTTCAACCACATCTCTTCAAATAGGATGTAACAATCCTTTGAAAGAGCACAATAACTTACTTTTTATTGATTGTCTTGTGTTCTAGAACATTTTTCCTTGAGATAGAAAGCAATCTTATAGGATTTAGATTTCTTTTTTGCACCTTACCTTTGAGTCTGTTCGTCTTGCATGTTGTTGGATGTCAGAAAATAAGCTCGTGATTTTATAGACCTCGTAAAAAAGGAGTGTGTAATAATGCCTTTTGGTGCATTTTGAAGCAGGTTTTGTGGTGAGAGAAACGACTGCCTCCTGTTTGCAGGATTGAGATTGATGAGAACCAGAACGGTGCAACAAAAAGGCAGCGGGTGGCGGAGCGTTGAGCGAGACTGGGAGACGACTCTGAGCCAGAGTGTCGCTCTGCGTGACCTCCTTCACATCTCAAAGTCGATGATCTTTCACATAAAATATCTCCGAGTGGAGTATTTTCAGCTGACTTTCAAGCGCACTTTTGAGGAATGAAGTGTTCTTTTGCGGCTGCACGTACAGTAACTCTGTGTTCTCGCGTGCTTGGTGTCTGCTGGTGGCCCTGGTCGCATATCCGCTCCACTTAATTATGTTTTGGAAAACCTCCAGAGGTGACGGAGATGTCCAGAACCGCGAAATGCTGGCAGAAAAAAACGGATGTTGACGCTGAAAAGTGGAAGATGGGGTTTTTTTTTCCCACACTCCTCAGCGGGGTTTAGTCTTCCGGACCCAAAACGCGAACGTTTGCACGATGTGTGTGAATCCGAGCCCGAGATGAGATGCGGCGTCTAATGACGGAGCATCCCTGAAGCCGAGAGAAAAGGATAAGAGAAGTTATTCCCCCCGGGCTCAAGGGAGTGGAGCTTAATACTGACCAAAGGAAGGATTTGAAAAATAAGCCTGCATGTATCCTTAGGCTGTGAATTCCTTTACAATGGAGATTAGTGGCGAGGAGGGTCATGGGCTCTGTTTAAGATCACCTCTTTAACAAGGGAAGACAGGCTCTCCTTTGAGCCAGCACACCTTCATTACCCCACGCTTGTCAAAGTGCAACCAAGCTAACTGTTGGTCCCTGTGCGAGCCCCCCCCTCCCTGCACTTGCTATCCCGCCTAACCTATTACCAGTGAGTTAGTGAGCCTCTTCACGCTCTGCTGAAGAGGCTGGATTGGAGGGGAGAGACGAGGCCTAACAAGGCAAAGCAAACATTAGGAATTAAAGGAGATGTTAAAGGTCAAATCACTGAACTTTAAGCTGGGGAGGAATGCGAGCCTTCGGTGGTCGAGCCTCTGATGCTGCAAGATTTGGCAAAACTAACTCGGGGGTCAAACATCTGTTTGGCTTGTCATAACAATGCCCTCAAATAGCAATAAAACGGGAAATCTGTGACTTTCTGGGGATCCTTCTGAGCAATAGAAACCTGAGTTGATTACTTGAAGAAATGTACCTGATTTTACTTCTGTGGATTGAAGAAGCTGTTTTGGTGATGCACAACTTGAAATCTAGCATTTTTTCTTGCTTGAATAGATTTCATTGAATAGAACTTCACTCGGCTCGTTTATCATGCTTTATCTATTCTCGCTTTATTTATTCTATTTATTTGATTTAACTTAACCAATTTCAAAAAAGGAGATAAGTTGTGATTTTTGGGGCAATTGTTGGAGAACATAAATTTCTGTGTCACTTTTGAAAGTTAAAAATCCCCTGAAGGGAAACTTTTGGTTGAAATTTATTGAACAATTTAATGTCACTGCCTCACTGATGACACCTGGTTTGAGGGGTACATACTCTGCGACACCTGAAATATGTCAGGATGGTGGTGGGCTGACCTGCTGCGCGGTCCATGAGGCAGTAATCTGGGGAGTTCTCCACGTAGACCAACTCGTTCTTGGTGGTCCCCTTGAAGTCCCGGTCTGCCACCATGAAGCCCGTTCCGTCCTGGTTCATGGTCACCTCGATGGCCGTGTTGTACTTCTTGCGCAGGTAGTCGCCGGTGCGCCTGAAGTCGGACATGGCCTGCCAGCAGGTCCTCAGGGAACAGGAGCCGCTGACCCCGTGACACTTGCACTCCAGCTTCATAAAGCGCTTCACAGCCTAGAGGAGAGGTCAAAGGTCACAGGGTGTTAAACCTGCGACGTTGCCCGACGTCGATCTGACCAACTCTGCGATGGAGATTGATATTCTTGTCGGCAACTCGAGGTGACTGTCTGTGTCTGCTTAGCTTTATTTTTGGACTTTTTAAGAAACATGCATTTGTGGGATGAGCTGCAGAGCCACAATGTGGGTTCCACCTAAAACACTCTTTTGCCAGATCTTCTCTACCAAGATTCCAGTGGAATTAAAGCCGATGCCTTTCTGTGAGTGCTGCTCACCATTCGACCACACCGGTTGTTGTGCAGGTTCATCAGCGCCCGGGCGTCCTTCACCATCTTCTCTCGGGCGTCCACGAAGGCTTTGGCGAAGCCGATGCCGTAGCCGATGTTGTCGCTGCAGCCCCCCCAGTCGAAGATGCCCTTGTCGTCGCTGGATTGGCCTCGCTTGTTCCCGTCGCAGCTGCAGATCTTAAGTTCGCCCAGGCTGCAGGCACGGGTGATGGCGTAGACCACTCCGGCTGAGGAGATGGCGTACACGAACGCTGCCTCGCGGCTACCTGAGGGGGGAAAAAAATGATGCTTTAGAGTAAGAGGGTAAAGTTTTAGCCTCCACTTTATTCGACAAAGGCATGGCTTGTCTCGACGTTCATTTTGTGCCCTAGTTTGGCGCTCGTCCGTCTCGTAAAACTGCTTTTGATGAGAATATTCCAACCGGCAGCAGCTCTGAATTCAGCCCATGTTTGGAGGACAGGATAGACGGAGGTAGCAGCATGTCAGCTCCAGCCTCGCAGTCCAGCCGACTCTCCTTTCAGCGTTTAATTTGCACAGATGTCGGCTTTTCTCAGTCGCTAAGCGCTGTTTTCATTTCAGATGAGAGGAGATTTTTGGGGGTTATTTGGTCTGGCTGTCCCTCCCTCCCTCCCTCCTGTTCCCGTCCCTGCTCACGCAATGAGGCAGAACACGGGCGATATGTCAGGGAGTAAAGCTTTGTCTGGCTGCCAGAAACATCTACCCAAATATTTACATCTCCTATTACTGTTTATACATCACCAGTGTGGATCTCTCAATCTGCTACTTGTTTTCAGTCCACTTTCCCAATCTTCCCTCATTCCAGAGAAAGTAGACGACCCACAACACTCTCTCTTTCTGTTTGTATCCTTGAGCTCAGTTGATTTAATAGGACACCTATTCATTCTCTGCTTATCTGGAAACAGAGGAGACATTTACGAGGATGATTAACTCGTGTGTCACGGACATAAACAACCTCTGCCACGCACGAGGCCGGGCCACACACGCGCTCGCACACTCACTTCGCAGCATCACCCGGCCAAACACGGTGTGGTCGCGGTCCAGCGTGCTGCAGTTCCAGCGGTGGTGTCTGAACTGATGCTGGCACTCTCGGATCCACTCCTTGGCCCCCTCGCTGATGGACTGCATCAGGTCCGGGTGCCGCTGGCACAGCTGCCGCTGCTTGTTCACCAGGCCGGGAATGTTGTCGCATATCACCCGAGCACCCAGCGCGCCGATGTACCTGCAAGGCCGACGAGCACAGGGACGGCGGTTAAAGGGTTAGAGTTGGAGTAACTTTAGTTCTGCGTCTGTGGAAGATGACTGAGTTTTGATTGGATGATTGGATTTCTTTTCCTCTATGGGAGGACATTGAAGTGGAGTTCTCTGGATTGAACCCGTCGTATTTGTAGTCGTCATCATCTCATGACACTGAAGGGACTCGAACCAGCAACCTTTCTATTACAAGTTGGCAAAATCTACCAGAAAGCAGGAAAAATAAGCTTTCCATCATTGTACTGTCCAGTTTTGTGACCCTGAATACTTCTGTGGTACAACCATTGAATGACAGACAACATTCACTGCTGCGTCACGTTCAAAAAACATACAGTAATGTTGTGTAATTGCCAAGTATTGAACAAGGGACAAAGCTGCTTGCTTGTTGCACATTTTGAGTCAGTTCTGGAGCCATCAAATCCAAATGAGTCCAGGCAGCCTGAACGTTACCGTCATGAGGGGGGCTCGGTCCGTGTGAAACGGGGTGACTCACAAATCCATCTGCTTCGTTCAATTTTTAAAAATCTCTGACGCACTTGAACGCGAGGCGCTCCGATGTCTGGCCAGTTGGAGAGAGGGCGGTCTCCGCCGTCTCGTTCGGGAGTTATTGTTTGTATATATCTGTTTTCGGTGACTCTGCAGTGAAAATAATACAAGCAGTGGTGAAAGAAGCCTGCTGCTCATTCGGCGCGTGCAGGAACGGTGTCACGGGGCTTCAAAGTGTCTCGGGGCGCCGCACCCAAAGTTTATGTTGTCTGAACGGGCGACCAAACCGAAGCCTGTCCCTGTGACGGCTGGTTTAGGTCGCACGCGAGTAAATACGAGTCGAAGAAGTCTGGATTGAGCTTTCGACTTGTTTTCGTGGAAGAACGACTGCGACTCCGTGAGAGCCACAACCAGTGTCGGCTCCTGTGTTGGAGACACTGTCGGACCCAAGATTCTGACAATCAGGATGTTTTAAACTTGACTTGTTTAGAATTTTGTCAGAGACCTATCACTGGTATCATGTCTCACTTCGTAAAAACGCTTTTTTGATGCCTACAAATGAAGAAGTCACTCTATGAAAATTTAAAAAATAGATTTTTTTGTGTAAAAGTAACGTCAAATAAAAACTACCTGTCAATTTTTGCAGTTTTGTTCTCCTTTAACAGGAAGCAAAATCATTAATTAGACATCTACAGACCTGATCGAGGTGTCACACTTCCTGTTGAGCGTCCAACGTATATTTCTTTTGTGCACTTGTGGAAAAAAGGTTGGTTTAAAACGGTGCAGGGCTGGCAGACATATTTGTCCCAGGCTCTCCTTTTTTAGTTAAGAAAGTTTTTTTAAATTGTTTTTTGACTTAACAACAATAAACTGAACTGAACACACTCCAAACGAGCCTCGCTTGACGGGGTGACGGTCTCCTCCCCATAATGTGTGACGATTGTCCACTCGAGTCAAAGATCTTCAGGATGTTGAAGAGATTATTAAATTCCTCACGTTCAGTGAAAAGCGTTTGCTTCCTGCTTTTATTTTGCTCATAATCCCCGACTTTGTAGCAACTCTTAAAGGGGGGGGGTGTCACATGCTTCTGGTATTGTGACACGAGGGGGGTCTCTTATCAAGAGGACATTGGGGCAGTCAACTACAGTACAGGTGGGCACTCAGGCCTTTCCACTCTTCACCATATGATGACCCCCCCCCCCCTACCCCCGCCGCGGCCTTCCTCCCTCTCCCCCTCTAAGCCTGCACGCTCTACTCTCCATCCGGATATCATTATAGTCCCTAATCGCGGCCACATTTGTGTCGCCTGGCCACCGAGACAGAAACAGACGGAGCCGGCAGTTTCCACTCCTGTTATGGCCGTCCCAGTCCCGGTCTCGCTGCGACTATCTGCCTGAGCGGTAAAGCAGAACAGAAGCACTACTTGTGTTTATTGTGTGTTGTACATACCGGCTGTGCCAAAAGACCCCCCCGACTGTCTCCAAGAGGACACACACATAGAGAGAGAGAGAGAGAGAGAGAGAGAGAGAGAGAGAGAGAGAGCGAGCGAGCGAGGGAGTGAAAGAGAGAGAGAGAGAAGTGGGTCCTGTGCAGCGTGACACATGGTGCTCGTCTAAATGATCACTACGGTTAAAAATAGGACCCAACAATGCCAAGCAGGAGGGAATAAGTGTTAATAGTACTGCTCCTGAACTCCTTTTTTTGTGACCCACAGTTTATCAATTTGCATATTACAACAAAGAGATTACAGATGGCAAATAGGATAAGATATGCTTTAGGTCCTCCTGGGAAATTACCGTCCATGACATATAGACCGAGCGCAGTTTCTGTTTTAAATTCACTGGAGAAAAACACGCTTTTCATGGAGCAAAGTGAATTTCTGAGCAAAACGTGCACTCTTCAGACTTTTCTTTAAAGTGTGACCTGAAACATGAGAGCAACTATTTCAGGTGAGGAGGATTAAAGAGGCGCCAATTTGCTTTCCTTTGCTCTCCTCTGGGCATTTAGAAAAAACCTCAAGAGAAATCATCAAGAGACATTTATTCATGCACCAACGCCTGCACCTGCCACTTACTCTGGGCAAGATGGATGGATAGGGGAGATCCCCCCCCCCCACCCACCCCCGCCTCACCCCAGCTCCCCCTCCTTCCTCTAACACCATCAATCTTCATAACCTTGTAACACACATTGCTGTGTTGAACATCTCACTTGGCATTGATGTTTGGAAAGAAATGGGACATCAGCGCTGGCTCGGGGGAAAAAAAAATTCCCATGCAGGGAAGAAGAAGAAGAAGATGAAAGTCTTCTCTCATCTTTTATAGGCCTGGAAAAACTTTGGCAAAGTGGAAAATTTAGGAGCGCCAGGAACTGTGTGAGCCGAACAGCTCCAAGTTTTGCTTTTGTATTTTTACTGGACGGGAGTTTTTTCTCTTCTATTCCTGAAACTGTGGAAAACTGGTCAGATTTTATAGCGTGGAGGTTAAAAATGAAAGACAAAGTATTAGAGGAGATATTTTAAAGACGCTGATAAAAGATGCATTGATGTACCAGCATGCAGTTTAATCTGTAGTTTTTTTGCTGGTTGCTGTGAGCGTCAAATCTCATTGTTTCCTCCAGCTTTGGCTCGTTTTTCAATGGTTAACAGATTCCTGATGATCAGCCACAGGGAACATCAACAAATGCTCCTCGGAGCTCTCACTCACCACCAGGACGAGTCCACCCTCGGTGTGAAAATGAGCAGGAGCAGAATGAAGCTGAAGTACATTTTGGAGATGGGCTTGGAGCGGTGCGAGCTTTTTGTCCCATGTCGCGTCCCCGTCGCCGCGGAGCCGCGAGTTTTCAGCGGACAAAGCATGTCGCTGCTCTTCATGTGTTGGCACAGTCAGGTGCGCGGGTCCTTGACGGCCGCCCGCCGCCCATCATCGGCAGAGAAAAGCTACTTCACATTGAGGGAGAAAAGTGCTTTTAAACTCCATCAGCTGCTGTCGTGCAGAGGACGCGGCTCTGTGAGTACATCCATGATCTTCACTGGCTTTGGATAATGTTCCTATTAAGTCCTCCTCCTCCTCCCTCCAGTCTGATAAACTGAAAAAGGAAAAAAAAAAAAAAGTCGCGTTTTTGCGCTCCGGTTCAATCTTCACTGAAGCTGCCGGAAGACACCTCGTCTGGAATCTGACAAGAAGCGAAACTTGTTGGAAAAGATGCTGCTGCGTTCAGACCCGAGCTCGGAGGCAGCAGCGTCTCCGAGGATGAAGCGGCGCACTGTTGTAACCCTAACCTCCAGCCGGGAATGAAGATGCGCGCAGAAACGCGCGGCGCTCAGCTCCGGTGCGTCAGCTGTCTGTGACCCCCCCCCCTCCTCCTCCTCCACCCGACCCTCGTCCTCCCTCCTCCCTCCCACCCCCTCTGTTAAAATGCTCACTGATAGTTGTACGCAGACCTCCACTGAAGGAGATGCGTGTGTGACTGCTCCGGGACACAAGCCTGCAACTTGTTCAGAAGTTTGTAGCAAGCTTGCTGCAGTGTCTGGATGCAAAAATAATCTCAAACTGAATTCTTTTTCGATGTGAAAATAATTTTCTTAACAAAAAAGTTTATAGGTCGACAAAAGTTTTGTTTGTTTGTCCATAGTTTGAAATGATCCTAATCTTCCTCTATGACTTTGATATTTGGCATCAACCAACAGATTTCATAGAAAGTTAAACTGAAATTTGAAGGCAATCAAACACTAGAGATTTCTCTTATTAATAATCAAAAATTATTCAATTTTGTTCTCGATGAACTGTTTGGAAAAAGTTGCATTATTGCGCTATATGTATTGGCTATATACAGTTGAAACGTGAAGATATCTGAAAACTGATTCATTTGAGCAGACTTGTCTTACCTGTGATTGAAAAGAAGGCACCGCTTAAATTGAAGTTAACTGCTTACTCACTCAAAATCACTTTTGACCTTTGACATCTCTTATGGCCGTCATGTGCTGTGACGTCAGCTTCCTCCGAGTCGGCCGTGCAGCCCAGATTAGTGCTTCTCTGGCCGAAAAATGATTAATACCTTAATGAAGTCACTCCCCTGCCATGTGACGGAGGTACAATGTCTCCCTCTCGGCTCCCGGCACTTGAACCTCTCCTGTAATGCCACCGCGGCGCGTGTTTGTAGTTCAGCTCATATCAACAGTCCCGATTCAGACACAGGTTTGTCTCATCGAGCCAATGTGGAAACATCTGACCCACCTCAAGGACACTTTTGGCTCGTATCCCTGTGACTTCACTGAGGCACTCTGTGTGTGTGTGTGTGTGTGTGTGTGTGTGTGTGTGTGTGTGTGTGTGTGTGTGTGTGTGTGTGTGTGT
>JASSRZ010000072.1:12695065-12722503 GCA_032164315.1 Malacoctenus gilli | reverse complement strand
TCTCTCTCTCTCTCTCTCTCTCTCTCTCTCTCTCTCTCTCCCTCTCCCTCTCCCTCTCCCTCTCCCTCTCCCTCTCCAGCAGGTAGCGAAAAGACATGGTGTGTGAGGTCATCCTAATCAGTGCAAATCCAGGGGTTTTAGTTTGCAATGTAAGTAAAGGTCAACAACAATGCAGCTGTCTAAAAATATCGCGGCACAGACAGTAAATGTGACGGCGTGTTTTGAATGTAAACTGTTTATCGTGGAGGAATTCAGGAGGCTTTCCTAAGAATAACTATTGTCTCATCAGCGGTTCGTAAAAGACGCGCGTACACAACGCTTCCTATCGCGCGGCCTCGGGAATCAAACGGCTCTTGGCTCGGTGGAAATTTCCCGCTTTCCTTTCATGTGGCGGCCAGACAGACGCAGCCCAGCTGTTTGTCCTTCCGTTATGTCATATCTGGATTTGGAGCCTCACTCGGATCCTCATTACATGTGACCCTGTCTTTCTTTACCCTGGGACAAGCTACGGATTTTACAGTGACAACTCTATAACAAATTGCTTTACAAGGAGCAGGTGATGGTGGCGATAACACTCATCATCCAGCCCTCCCTCTCCTTCTGTCTCGCGCCGAGCCAGCTCCAGCTGTGGTCTTCGGGAGGCTCAGCGCGGGGGCCCGGGCGCCTATTCTCGGCCCCTCTCATGCTCCGGGCTAATTTTGGATGGAGAGAAGGAGACACGAGAGGAAAAGAAATTGATTGGGTCGTTACAAGCTGCGAGATGAATGCGTGCGCTGATTAAAACGCGGCTGTGGGTCCACAGCTCCGACAGATATGCAGATATGCATGAAAAATCAATAGACAGATGGGCGGATTGGGCTTTTTTTCCTTGAGTGCTGTGAAGGGAAGCTGTAAATTTGGGGTTTAACACCTGACAGGTTATGCGCTCCCTCCTTGACCTCAGTTTCATTATGTCATCCGCACAACATGACTCGGCAAACCATGTGCGCTGTCTGCTGCTGTAACAACATGCAGCTCCGCAAGGGGCACACAGGATAAGCTCAGGGATGGGGGGGGGTCTTTTTCCCCACATTACCTGTTCTGTCCTCATCAACCTGGGTTGCTGGTGGCAATATGTTTTGTTGTGAAAAAACCAAGAAGTTCATGTTCATCGAGAAATTTCTAATGAACAGGAGTCAAAGTTGATGTTTGCCCCATTTTTGAGGTGTTTGCATGAGTTTCACATGTATGATAGTTCAGATCAAGACGTTCACAATCTTGTTGCCTGGTCTGAAAGTCTTTCTGGAAAGAGTTAAACAAACTCAACGGTCTGTTTTTGTGGAAAATTTAAACGAGTGAAAAGAAACAATGGTGTTGTAAATCTTTGAACAGTGTCTCTGTACTCAAACTAAATTACGACTGATTGTGAAATAAAACCCGATTTGAATATTGTATGCTTCTTATTTTACTGCAATCATTTTTTATTGGTCTTATCTTGAGGTCTCTCCTCCGTGGAGGATGACGGTTGCGTTGGGCACTGGGTGAGCAGCCCGCCGGGGGCTCCAGCTTGTGCGCGGCCCCTCACAGCTCATCAACCTGAGCCTGTGTTTATGGAGGCTGAGAAAGATGGGGGACTCTGCTGGAGGAGCAGGCGTGCCTGTGCTGGATTTGGGATGCAGCTCTGCTGTCCTACACTGGAATGTTAATTAGGTGAGCCGAGCAAAGGAGAGGTGACCCGTCCCGTTAACCGGCCAACCCTTCCCCAACAACACGGAGGGGTAGTTAGTGTGTCGGAAAAGCCTCCTCAGCGCGCCGCTCACTGTCACTTTACACTGACTGACTTAGAGTGCCTGTGTGCTCTCTGTGTGTGTGTGTGTGTGTGTGTGTGTGTGTGTGTGTGTGTGTGTGTGTGTGTGTGTGTGTGTGTGTTAAAGAGACAGAGACACAATGAACTGCAATGCTGTAAAAGCAGCCGTTCTCTTCTGTCCAAAGTTTAGTTACGGCAAACTTTTCTTTGCGAGACAATTTCTTCTCTGCAAATTCTTTTCTCGTTTCAGTATCCAACGTCAGTCATACCTTCATTAGATTATTTTCTATTTTCAATTGAGTTTAATTGTCCAAGACGTTGTACATTTGAACTCATGAACCGGTCGTGAGTACCATCCATCCCCAGCTGATGTGGGTCCTGGTTCAAATCTGTAGCAGGATTTTGTGTAGTTTGATCTTCCTGTACGAGTCTAGTTGTTCTTTACCTTTTGCTGTTTCGGCATTGATCGGCGTCTTTGGGTGAAGTGAGCAGAAGTTAAATGGATGAATGTCAGAAGCAGCAAAAATCAAAACACTAACTCCTCCCTGTGAACCTCTTGCTGCAGCGACTTGTTCAACACTGACATCTGGTGGACCGTTTTGGGCAACACACCGAAGAACACTGCGGCACGAATTATGACGGTGACGTTTGAGAAACAGAAATCAGTCTACACGGAAAAAAAGCTTGTTTTCTTGATTAGCTCTTAGATTATTTTTGCAAGAATCTGTGACATGATTAAATTCAAAGGGGTTGTTTTACCCCAAAGGTGCAATTTTTGTAGATAAAAGGGTTTTTTTTTCTCCAGTTTTCCAGGTGAATATTTCAATCATATCGATTCTGACCCTTTTTGTAGGAATCTCCCAGGTGTTTGTGGTTGTAGAAGATCTATCTTAAGCAGAAAGGTGGTCGGACAGGTTTGCAGGTGTTTTATATGCAGGGAGAAGTGAGAGACTGACTTCTTTTCCTGGTTTGATTGCAAATCATTTTAGTATTTTGGAGGATTTTCACCAAAAACCTTTTTACAGCCGCTCTGTAGAGTTAAAATGGACATTAAATACTGTAATTAAAGGTCGTACTTTCAATTACTTCAATTTTATAATCAACAATTAACAAAAATAATCAAGTGCTGCTCTTAGAGGTCCTTGGTCTCTATTTGGCCCTCCGAAAAATGGCTTGAACCCACCACTACTGCACATTATGAGCTTGAGACAGTGAGAAGTAACACAACAGCCGGTACGTGATTTTATTCAAAGCCATAGTCGACTATAAAATGTGTTCCTTCGACAGGAATGGACACTGAGCTGCATCATACAACAGTGCCTGATCAGAACAGACGATCATCTTCACTATGCAACATTAGAATAATACAGGAGACTAAGACACACGGCAGGAC
Source organism: Malacoctenus gilli (assembly GCA_032164315.1). Taxonomy (NCBI): domain Eukaryota; kingdom Metazoa; phylum Chordata; class Actinopteri; order Blenniiformes; family Labrisomidae; genus Malacoctenus; species Malacoctenus gilli. Next base: position 12,719,324 of record JASSRZ010000072.1, on the reverse strand, counting down.
GGCATAATTCAGATTATCGCTTGAGTAACATCTTGCATGAATAACTGAGGGACATTTATAAAAGTGACTACACAGTTTCATACAAAAACAAAGACACTGAACGAGTTTCATTGGTGAAAAGAAAGTGTAACTAATGATTATTTGTATAAACAGAATACATGAATACAATTCTTTTCGGTTAAGAGGATTTGCATTCTTTGTGATTATGACACCATACAATCAGAGTGCAGAGAGAATGTGCCAAACATATAGCGTTGGCACCTCCTGACATCCAAACTCATTCACTTCTTTGTTCCAGCCATGTGTTCACTACCTAAAATAGACTCTGTGCATATTTAAAATAAATCTAATAAATACAAGTTGTACAACAGTGTTTCATGGGAACTTTGTTCAGATGAGATAATGATATAAATCCTGTACAAGAAAGTAATCTCAATCATAATGACGGTGTCACAAGCGGAGCAGCAGACGACTGATTTGCTGATGGATCGGTTAATTAGATGAGACCACCATGTCCAGTTCTTTGACTCCCTCCTGGCTGGATGTGAGGCCGCAGCTGCCCGACAGCGGGCTGTCGGAGTAATGGCTGGCGGACCGGGGCATCGGTGCCGGGGAGGGCGGAGCCTGCGCCAGACCAGGCTTCTTGGGAGGGATGGGCGGAGGGTTCCCTCGCTCCGCTCTGGAAATGGTGGGCGATCGGATTCCCTGCTGAACCGTCCCGGCGGCTCTCCCAATGACGGGGGACAACGGCGCCGCCAGGCTGCGGTAGTCTGTGCCGAAGGGCGAGTTGTTTGGCGTGGCGAGCTTTGGCGGGGCGCTCTGTTGGACGGAAGTGAAGCGGGACAAGACCTGAGTGACCGTGCTCCGAGCCATCTGCTTGACCGGGCTAGCCTCCTGGGGGGAGGAGCCGCTCGCCGTGGGAGCGACCTCCTTCTGAGGCACGGGGGGAGCGGCCCCCACGGCCTGAGTCGGCGGCTCGGGGTCAGCCGTGCCCTGGAACTTATGGCGAGCGGCGTGGAAGCGCTGGTTGATTCCCGCCTGGTAAGGAGACTGGTAGCTTCCAGGACTTCCTGACGGGGACTTGGCGAGAACGGGTGAGGCACAGGGGGAGGGCTGGGCGAGAGAGGGGGACGTGGAGGACGTCTGAGCTGGGGGGTTCTCGCTTCCGTTCTGTAGACATATCTTGTCTGAGCCGTGGTTGCCGTTGGCCTCCATTGGACAGTGATGACCGTTGACTTCTGGCTGGACAGGCTGCACTGTCTCAATGTCCTCCACCTCAATAGTGTCTACTAATGTCTTTCCTGGAGAGACTTTTGTGGCCCACTCTCTCCCCCCCGCCTCAACCGGAGCTGCTGGAGCCAATCGAGTTTCTTCCGTCATGTTTACGTCCTCCAGCTTTTGTTTAAGCTCCTTCACCTGATGGAAAAAGTTTGATATGAGTGAACAAATGATCATTTCTCCTTTTTTATCGTCATTGTCAATGTAAACCTTTTTAGGCAATGAGCCAACGGTCCTTAGGAATTTGAAAAATAGTTAATTTCCAGACTCTAAACAGTCTTTCAGATCTTTCAGTCTTAAATTTAGCCGTGACTCCAACTTAAATATCATCCATTTCTTTCCCACTGTCAAACCCAGTTGTGTCAACATTTCATTGAAGTTTTCCACATATTCAAACATTAATAATGTACACTTGATTTTGTTCATGTTTTCTGCCTAACAACAAAACAACAGATTACTTTATTTAGCAGCACAGACTTCTGGGTGTGTCGGTGTTCAGGCCGCATGCTTAGAGAGCTCGAAAGTGATTTAGTGGAACATGAAGTGTAACAAGCGTTGCCTTCATAGTCGTGACTGTGTCCGAGTGGTCCCACCTGCTGCTGGAGCTGACAGCAGTGAGCCTCCTCCTTTTTCAAACGCGAGCGGAGTTGTTCGCGCTCTGTGTCGAACTCGGCCAGCTGCTCCTCCACCCTCGCCTCCATCCTCAGAGCTCTCGTCCTCTCGTCCTCCAGCTCCTTTCTCACGGCCTGACAAGCCTCTTTTTCCTTCATGTGGGGAAACGGAAAAAAAACCCTTCAAACTTTGTGAAGCTGAAAACACAACGGACCACAACATCTGCACAACGTCAGCTGGGAACGTCGGCGAGCGGCGAGGAATTAGAGAGTCCCCGACTTGGGTTCGACATGTTACCTTGTCGAGTTTTCGGCTCAGCTCGCTCAGCCGGTGTCCCTCCTCCAGAGCTCTGGCACTCGCCCACTTGCACTCTTTGGCCAGAGCGCAGGAGAGCTGTTTGTGTTGAGCCCGCTCCTCTTCGAGCTGCTCATTAATCCGCCGCTGCTCTTTTTCCAGCCGGCGGACCTGACTTCGCTCAAACTCCAACTATAAGTACGAGAGATGCAGGAACCACACTGTAACTCCTGTTTAATACATTTCTCTACTTGTATAGATTAAATACACAATTTATTAACCTTTTAAGACTCTGCACATCCATTTAGTTGAGCAAGTTGTGAGGAATTATAAATTTCTCATTTTATGTGACTTTACTGCTGGATTGAACTGTGATTACTCGTTAATATCGTTCTTAGGCTTGATTTAACTTTAACGTCAGAAATGTACTGAATATATATATATAAATGGTTACTTTCTATTCAGATTTTAACTACATAGAAACTTTTTTCACACAATTTTTAGACAAAGAAACAATTCTTTCTGGTCCTAAAGTTCTAGGGTTTCAAAAAACTTCACATAAAATTACTTTCAACAAACCATAATAGGTTTTATGAATGTTTCAGATCAAAGTAAGTTTAAAAAAAAAAAAGAAGCCCGGCAGCTTAGTTCTGTTTAATCAGGGTGACTGTTTGGCAGTATTTCCTCCACTCCACCAATCGGACCAGCAGAATGTCAAAGGGTTCGCCGTCACGGTTTTAGTGAAAGTCCATTTTCTAGTCGATTATCAGCGGGCACCTGTTGCTGTAAGCGCTCCCGCTCTTTCTCCAGGATGTAAGTGACGTCGTCTCCCTCGGCCGTGTCCTCGGCGTGCCGCCGCCTCTCCTCCTCCAGGTCTGCAATGACCTGAAACAAACACAGCAGGGAGACAGAGATTTAGGAGTCGAAGTCGGCCCGCTTGGCTTCGGTCTGCTTCACTTCAGAGCGTGACCAAAGACAGATGCTGGTGGCAAATAAGGTCAACAGGTCCATGAATGTCTGCAGCTTTCTGAAGCTCAGCCTGATGAACTCACTAAGACAGTGTTTCGTAGTCTTTTAGACCCTTCAAGTATTACTTACTGTACCTTTTTAATAATAGTTTATACAGTTGAATTCGCAATCCCCAGACTTTTACATGCATAATATTTTGTATCCACTTAATTTGGTGCTAAATCTTTATGCTCTTTCCCGAACTTATAAAAAACGGAGATAATTGTGTTTACACATTAGGGTGTGTTCATGCTTTTATCTCAAAATGAAGCAAATGGAAAAGTGAGGCTGTGACATCAGCACACATAGTTTTCCTCTGCTCAGGCCTGTTACCTTGCACCTGTACAGTAATTATAAGTGTGTGTGAGTCTTTAGAAAACAGCTCTTGGTGAGAACAAAGCTGTCTTTAATTTGTTGTTCTAAGGAGCAAAAAAAAACCCAAACTCAAACAATAACAAAAGGTTTTGATGTCGGGAGGCGGTTCGAACTAATTAAATTTGAGGACCAGGGCTTTGTTGCCAGCAGTGCTGCTTTTTCAATTTTCTTAAAAAAACAAACTACATTCATGATTTCCCCCCCCCCGACCGTTATCTGCACGAGAAACGAAGATTATTTCAGGCTTCCCTAATTAGGCCCCAAACATCCGGACTCACCCTCCTGTGCCTGCTCTCAGCAGCAGCCAGCTGTGCCAGCATCTTCTCCTGCATCCTCCTGCAGTGGCTCACCACCAGTTTGAGGACCACCAGAGGGTTGGAGGTGGAGGGGGAACACTCCTTGTTTTGGCCCCCCACGGCCTCGCTGTCTCTCTGCAGCGCCTGGAAGGGGTCGCTCAGGTTGTACTTTCCATAGCGCTCCTGGATGAACAGCTCTTTACGCTGAGCCTGCAGAGACGAGGGGGAAAACGTTCTGCTTCGATGTGCTGAGAGCAAATCATTGGACGATGGCAGAGGACAAACTGGACAGGACGCCAGTCCATCACAGTGAACCAAACATACACACACGTGAACACCTGTGGACATTTTAGAGTCACCAGATTACATCCTTTGCATGTTTTTGGAGTGTGGGAGGAAAAGATGGAAAATTCTACATCAGGATTTAATCTGAACTGCAGGTAATTTAAAGTGTGATTGTTTGGGGGCAGGGACACACAAAACTTGACCATGATCAAAATTTGATAATTCTGCTAATTTTAGACTGTTGTTATACTTTAGTTTAATGTCTTGCTGTCATTTCTCTCATTACTGGAAATCAGAAAGCAGTTGGCTCACCATCTCCAACATTAAAAGTAGAAATTGACACCAGATAACGAAAGCAGAACGAAGGAACAGGAAACGATTTTTTTTTTCCAAAAGGAGAAGCAGAAAACGAGCAGGAGGATGAGCAACAGATGGTGTGTGTCTGTCTATCTTTAGCAGGACAGCTGCTCGCGACTGGGCCTTGGCCAATGCAGACCTGTTCTGTGTTTAACTCGCGACAAAGGGGGGATAATGGCAGCAAGGCATTTCAGGTTCAGCAGATGCCTTCAGGCCTGCTGTGAAAAGGGTCTGGAGAAAGAGAGAAAGAAAGAGAGAGAGAGAGAGAGAGAGCAGAAAGAGAGAGAGAGAAGGGCCGTGGTAAAGCTGGCAGCGTGTCTCAGTGAGGTTTCAACAAAAGAGGATCAGGAGATTAGAGAGAGCAGTATCCTCTCTGGCAGGGTGAGGACAGAGCTCCTGATGACTGATACCAAGATTACGTGAGAAGTTGAAAGTGTAGTCAGGAGTGTGGACAGGCCTGCGAGGCAACACGCAGACATTTGACCGTTTTCACACAGCTTGTGCGGGTTACTGCTACAGCTGTGCACACAGTTGTACCATAACTTCTTAGAAAACACTCTCTTAAAGCCGAATGATTTTTTTTTTAACCACATTGTGGAATCCCAGTTGAGTGGAAAAGGTCAAACAGAGCTCACATTTTTAGCCATCTTAAAGATATTTAAAGACAGTTTATTCAATCTCTTACAGAAAAGTACTTATATATGCCAATCATATCTAGATTATTTTATCATACAGCAAATACTTTGCATTATCGAGTCAAATGTTTCCCTTTCCAATGCCGATAAAGGATCAAACATGCCAAAGTTGAGTGAACTGCCATTTAGAAACATGTCGCCCAAACACAGAAACAACGGTGAACAACATCAACTACTTCTGTAGAAGTGGAGAGAAAAAAAGGTCTGTCAAATCCAATTAAAATGCTTCCTACAAAGTTCAGGTTAAAGCAAACTCTACCCAGTTGTTAGGAGAAAAATGCAGGGCGCGTTGATGAAGGGGTTCGGAAAGAAAAGCAGAGTTCAAACAATACGTCTCCAGACTTCAGAGGCTTTGTGATTGTCATTTTTCAACATCTTCATCTTCATCTGGCACAAAGAGAGGAGGGCAGGGCTGCGAGGCTCCGCCGCCGTTATTTGATCCAGTCTGCTGAGGACGGTGTGAAGGCGGATCAAACGGCATGCAGGGGTGAAACAGGAAAACGCGCTGCGCCCGGGAGGGTTCAGAAATGCCTTGAAATCAGGGCGCTGTCAAAAGCGCCGTCACCAGGCAGCACCTCGCTCACTGTGTTCTAATGATTGTGGCCTTGACGGTGATTACGGTGTTCACAATGTGGAATTACGGTTGATTTGAATGAAATCGCTTATTTACAGCCACACTGGAGTTAAAACTCACACACCCAGAGCAAGTATATCTATGGATGCATCAGTGAGCGGATCATTAAATGTAATCATTGTTCCCAACTTCATTCCCGTGTTGCAGCAGCAAAAAAGGAAATAAAATGCAGTTGCTGTGTCCTGCAAATACATAACGATAGAAAAACTACAATAAAACAAATACTAGGAGGAACTGTGTACTTTGAGATGACATAAACATCTTTCATCCTGTAAATAGATGAAGTGGTACTAAAAATATGAGTGAGAGAGAAACTAATTTGCGTGTACTAGTGGTATTGAGTGTACAAATACACAAACACAGCATTATGTTTTGTGACACAATTAAAAGGTGACTAGGTTGAACATTTCGAGTCCTCTTTCATATGTGTTGAACTAATTGCGAAACATATCTATAAACTTGGCCAAAAGCCTGACATTTTTCTTGTCTCTGACTGTCGGCTCGTGTTTCTCTTCAAAGATTCGAGAAGCTTTTCAGATCAGTTAAAATTTTTTGTGTCCTTCAAGGATTCAAACAGAAAAATGCTGCATTTGCCTAAAGCGGCCGAAAAAAAATGCTTGTAAATGATTCCAGAAAGGAACTGCTCCTAAATGCAGCTACATGTACTAAAGGTACGTTTTTATGAAGTTTTACTTCCACAGGTTTCAACAGGAACCTAATTGGTCTCCTCGTTGTTTTCTGTTGATTCAGGCAGCGCAGTGCTCACATTACCAAAAGTAGATAATTGCCCTTTAAATTGTCAGGACTCCCCCCAACGACCACGATTACACAAAAGTTCACTCATAAACACAGACTGAGCTCCTCTTTCTCCCTTCGATTTGCTCTCCGGCCCCTCGGTGCACAGACAGATGTGCATTTCCACGCCACAAAGGAAGGCTGTTTTCCTCCGCTTCAATCCTTCGCTGTTGCAAAGAGAGCTCGTGAGTGAAAGGGGGGGGGGGATTACAGCAAGCGTTACTTAATACTTAGCACCCAAATCTACCAGAGCTTATTCATTACATCATACTGTATGTGTACAACACCCATAACCATTCGGTGAATGGCTGTTATGCATCACAGTCTCACTTCATTATTCATGCCTTTGTCCGCTGGCTACAGTTCTTGGCAACTTGCGTGCTTTTGCTTGGGAAGCCGTCTTTGCGCCATGGCAACGCGGCCTTAAATCCAGCTTATCTTTAGCTGACACATGCCTGGAGTCCCTCAGCTGCGAGATGTTGGCGACAAGATCTCCGTAAGACAAAGGGAAGGAGATACGTGAACTTCCTGCTCGGTAGTCCTATAGATTTCAAAGCCGCTTTGGCAAACGGCTAAAGATTCTGAAATCCTCGTGCATATAAATTGATATTCTCCGCAGAGGATTTCTGTCCGAATCACTTTCCAACGTAATCACTGGTGACAAATGCTGCATTAACTGAGACCAAGTCCAATCAGCTGATGCTGAAGACTTGGGGGGGGGGGAAAAGAGTACTCTTGCCTTTTGGAGAGCTGCTGTGTTGCTGAACAAAACACAAAAGTAGAGCTTTAACAGGAGCTCCATATGGAGGCTCCACTCAGCCCAACCATACAACTTTGGCAGTTAATTAAAGGCTCATTTCCATATTTGAGTTTCTCTTTGAACTTGAGGGAAAGACTCTTATTCCTTTCCCAAACCAAAGGGGGACGACTGGACTGCTGCAGGGCTTTGTGTGCCAAACAGGAGCGTTGCCAGAGGCTCACTTCCTTTAGAAAGAAGCCACAGCGTGAGCAGCTGCAGAAGTGAGTCACAGGGGGGAAAAATTGCAGTGGATAGTTAGAATACCATTGATAATTCCTCGGGAGTACATACAGAGTAACATTAAAGCATAAAAAAAAAAAACCAACACCCACATTGCCAAATGTACATCTTGCCCTCATGCTACATCTGGTAGATATTCCTATAAGAATCCCAGAGCACTAAAAACAGAGGAAAACAGACGGCCTCCCATATCAATTAAGAGATGCATTAAAGGCAGTGTCGTCCGAAGTTTTCTAATGGAAACCATCCTGTGGTGTGCCGACAGTATGTCCAAGATGTCTGAAAGTCACATGACTGTGACTTATCTGTAGAGACCATTGTGAGCAACATGACTCAAGTTATTCTCTGATTATTTTTAGTCTGTTTGTGCAAACGTTTCCCAAGAACAGCAGGAAACCGATTATAGCTGCTTCTCAAGTTACGCACTCTTATTTTGTATGAATGAGGTTTTTCCATGCCCACAATCCAAACATGCTGGATGCATGTTGGCTGAAGGTGAGAGATGACTCTTCATGTGAAGTATTTTGTCTCTGGATGCGAGTGTGACGGACAGGCGACACGTCCTCAGAGTACTCAGTACTTCACCTAATCTTAGTTAGTGCAGACTTGGGACCCCTAAACCTTTAACCGCAGATGAACAAGATAGAAGACGAATGGATGCATGGATGGATGCTGTCTTAAATGAGCTGGTGCCACCATTATGTTTGCTGAAGGTCTCAAGAGTGTAAACAGACCAGTGGCATTACCAGGAGATGGCAGAAAAAGCAGCACAGCCATCAGATAAGTGGCTGTATCACACAACAGACTCGATGTGCAGAGTGGAAGCTTTTAACATCAGTGAAAGATGGTGGTTTTATTTTTAATATTTGCAAAACAAGATGTGTAAGAGTTATGAAACAGCATTTTCCTCTTTGACACATTTGTGTGTCGGTAAACTTTTGCGCGATTGTTGGGATTGTTGAACTGTTTATCAGTACAATCATTAACAAGTGATGCTTTGTTTTCTCGTGCCAACTCGGGATCGAAAAGTAGTCTGACTTGAATGTCACGGCAAACAAATACAGAAGATCCATGCCCTGAGTTCTTCTGCACACACAGGCCTCGGCCGACACTGTTTTAGTGATAACAATCTTTCCTGTGAGAGCACGACCAAAACCTGAACGTAGGCAATTCCTTTGCAGCACAACAGAGCAGAACGGTATGAAGCCGTTTTCACTTTTGCACGCACGGAAGACGAATCCTGCGGTGCGGTGGTTTGGAAAAACAAAATCCCACCTGAGAAAGCCTGGAATAAAAAAAACGAGGAATAGATTAAATCTACTCCGGCAGTTTTCATCCATCTCAGCCATTTACTGCGGTACGCAGCAGCACTGAGCGGATCCCAGGCTTGAAATGGTTAACGGTTAGTGCAGAAGGAACCATGAAAGAAGCCCGGCAATATCCTCCTCCAGCTCCAGTTAAGGCCAGTGTTTATTTGTTCACTCCTACTCGCGCTCACATTGAGTCATCAGGCACCCAGTGTGCTGCAACTCTTCTTGCCTTAGATGGTCAGATCCCAGGGGGGAGATGCAGGAATGTGGTCTAGACACAACACATGAACATTCAGCAGCGGGAGCTCGGAGAATGGCTGCCTCTCTCGTCCGCTGGCTGCCTCCACAGTTTGGTGTCTCAACGGTGCATTCGGCACTGAAACAGTGAGATGCATTCGAAGCTTGAGGTGGTTGTGATGAGCTATTAACAGGAAGTCTAGCCTCTGCAGGGTTGAACTGATGTTGCTGAGATGGCGCTGCTTTTCCCACAAAATTTCCTATTTTTAAGTTCTTTACTCACAGTTGACTTGTGATTTTTGGGTGTGAAGTCAGAGACGCGGTGTTGCGTTGTCTCCTAATTGTTTAATAAGATTACGATGTGAACCCAAAGTAACGGAAGCGTTCAGAGAGAGTCGGTGCGTCGGCCTGCAGGATGTGACACAGCAAATGATGCAGTGCAAGAAAATAGCCTCACAATCCTTTAATTGAAGTGCAGCAATAATCCTGTCGAGTGAGACATCTTAAAGTTGGCACCGGTCGCTCTGCTGAACTGATGGTGTCTAATACACACTGCAGGTATTTCTGATTTCATTTACATACAAGGTCACCAGAGCGTCAACTCCTCCCAGCCGAACGGAAAGGATGATTTGTGTTGTTATGCAAAAAATGCCTGAGTAGATTCACTGGATTCTCTGGAGGAGCGCTGACAGAGACAGCAGATTAGTCTGGGTCTATTGAACAAAAGCGGAGAAATTTCAGCTTTTCAGTCACAAACCCACATTGTAGGACTTCTGTTTTTGTGAGGAGATGCGGCCATCTCATCAACCAGATAGTTCAGGTTCAACTGCAACTGTGTCTGGTGCTGTCGTGAAGTTCTTCAAAGGGAGACTTCACAATGAAGAACAATGAGAAAAACTGCACAAACTAACTTTAATATAACACCAAAGCCTATTGTGACCTATGTAAATCTAATTGTTTGTTGGTTTGTGGTGCTGTTTGTTGTGTGGGTCACAGTTGGGAAACAAATGTTTTTCACTCCAGTCTGGTTTGGGTTTTCGGTCACGATGGCATTTTTAGGGGGTTTTAACAACATTAAAACAAAAAGATAAAAAAGTAAGCTCATGATGAACAGATGTTGTTTAAATGACACAACTTCCACAACAATGCTTTGTGTTAGAATGACAGCAAAACAAAGCATTGGGGATCATTGTTGTGGTGTTTTCAGCAATTAAGAAGTCACTAACAAATGATGAAAAACACCTCAAAACGGCAACAGGAAGTTACATCATTGTCCGTTGCATGATTGGATTAGTTTGTGCTTCCGCCATCTATCTTTATTATGTAGCTCTCGCCTGTTTTTTCAGACTAACTCTGTTGTGCTTTCATTGCATTTTGAAACCCGTGTTAAATTTGCTTGCCGACAGCAGAGTGCGAATGGCTGTAATAATGGTTTCATAAACGTTGGGCGTGTGTGCAGCAGTAACATTATGGTTTGTTCAAATCAGTCCAAACCTGGCCAGTGTGAACACAACCTAAGATCAAGTCCAAAAGCGGAGTCACGGAACATTTCACCAAAGAATGTGAAGTTTATGTAATTCTGCAAGATGATTGAAGAGAACACTTTAGCTTCAGGAAAACGATAATCTTAGAGACATGGTAATAGCATTTATATGAAGGCAGAATTAACCTTTAACACGCAGTCAAAATGGAATGTGAAGCCTGCAGAGGCGTTTGCTAATGGCTCATTTTTATGAAGCATTTATTGCTGCTGTGAAAACCTGTCGTCTCTTAATCCAATTGACATTTTTTTTCCTTCTGACCACAGCAGCTGTCACGCGGCTATCGGCTTTGAGCAGATGCTTTTCCACCTGCCTTTGAGTGTTGGGTGTGAAAGAGTTTTACATGGAGAATCACGTTGCCATGTCACCGGGCGGAGATGACGGATACCTTCAAAGCTTCGATGACGAGATCGCGAGCCTCCAGCTCTCCCTCCAGGATGCTGAACAGCATCAGCAGCTCCGGCTTGGTCAGACTCTCCATGTTCATTTTGGACTACGAGAGAAGAAAGAGAGCAAAACAAAACAGTGTTTTGTTTAAGTTTACTCCAGTGTCGTACCTCCACACAAGTATTATTAATCATTACTTGTGGGGGTTTCCCACGGCACAGAAAATTCCCAGTTATTTCATTACATTTTTAAACAAAGTCCTGTGCTTTCCAATTCCCCCTAAATCAGACATCCAGACAGACATCTGATCCAGTCTCCTGATTTATGAGCTTCCTGTGGGCATGTGGTTATTATCCCAGGAAGGAGTCATTTTGCAGGGCAGAGTCGGCGAGGAAATATGTTCAGCATTTCTTTCTCCTTTATCAAAAGAGGCCAGACAAGCTCGTCTGCATTGCGTTTAAAGACACACTGTTGTGTCTCCAGTAAACACTTTACCTAATGCTTTAGTTCATTGGCATGTGTGGCCGACATTTGACTTTAACCCTTTAGCATCCTCACAATTATGATTCAAATCAACCACACTTTTTTACAAAACAGTCTATCTGGCTGAGTGAAGTTTCATTCAACACAATTTAGCAAATTAATGGTGATATTTCCTCTGCAAAATAAATGAACAGGGTGTTACTGGATTGAAGTTGCCTCAAAATATGGTGACAGAACTGGCTGACATGTTGGCAGGTTGCCTTTTCAATGCAGGACTTTTCATCTTAAAGTAAACTTGCTCCATTTCTTTCTTCAGACTGATAACGTGCCAGTGACTTGGCTTTCCAACGCTGAACGTAACCCTCGCTTTGTTTTGTTTCCCCGCTGCGTGTCCCATTCATAATGGCTGCTGTGACAGTTACCCGTTTAAGTGTTGGAAATGCGATGTGGTCGCTTTGTAGAGCCTCTGCGCTCTAATCTCACAGCTGTGTTGACTTCTGTTGACAAGCCCTGCGGTGTCCTCGTCTCAAACATTAAACCGCACTCTGCCTGAGAAAACGTATGCGGGCCCTCCTTTGAAATAAGATCAAAGCTGTTGATGTTACAGCGATATAAGCACGCTCGTCAGACGGGAATCATTGGAGGAGACGTGTAGGACAGATGACACCACACGGACTGACTGTCTAATAACAGACATATGCTGAGCTGCAGCCTGAATCAATGAAACCTTCTGTCGTGTGGCTGAGATTCACCGTATGAACATTTCAGGAAATCGTAAACAAAATTATCATATCTTTCAACAAGAAGCCCTTCGAGAGCGCAAACCTTCACTAAGACGGCTGATAACCTTTCCTGCTTCAGACTCGTGCAAACCAGACTCTCATAAAGGGCCAGACACTCGTACTCGCAACTTTTATGTTGAATTTATCTCAAATATATCTGATGCTTACCATTATTCAACATAGAAATTGTGTTTGGGCGTTGGTGAGAGTCTTGTAATACGATACATACCAGACCAGACATCATTCATGATGCAGGTTTTTTCTGAAAGATCTAAATTAAAAAAAAAATCCTTTTTGGCCACTGGAGCGCAGCGTTGTCATTCAGCTACAACTATTTCCTCAAGTGAAGAAGTCACTGAGCCAGAAAGTTATGGGCAGCTATGTCTTAGTTAGAGCACATCCAAAGGTTACAATTTCTTGTTATATGTAGCGAGACGTTTTGAAAAATCGGTGAAGTTTTTTTCCTTTGCAACAGTTCAAATCTAAAAGAAAGGGAACTCCCGTATACCGTACCTACATTATGAAGTTTCAGTGTGAGCTGCATCTACCTGCTAAATGTCCTTATTTGTTATTCGCTGATTAGTATTTCACTTTTTGCTGCAACTTGGTCTCATCTTACTCAACAAATGTTGACCGTATTCAAACAGGTTTCAGTCGTCACTCTTTTTAAAAACATGAACACAACCACACTTGTGGATTCAGACCTCACAGCAGATGGAAAGTTACAAGCAGCGCGGCTTTCCACCAGCCCGAGAGAGACTCGTCTGGGACTCTTCTGACTTTGGTTGATGTTGGCGTGTATTTACCATAAATATTTCAAAGTGTAGCAATCAAACACAGTTTTATTTATACAAAAACTTGAAATAATTGCACCAACTGTGAGACACTCCGCCACAGTGGGCCAATGGAGCAGTTAATATTTCATCACAAGCCTCCGGCAACTGAACCATGTTGCTCGAATGTGATCCGCACCTGAACCGGCGTCAGTTCAGCCGTCTCGTGCTTCGCTCCGAGCCTTCTGTGGCCACCACAACTTTCCACATCATGAAGTCATCAGGAGCGGGTGGGCTGATCTCTCTGAGCCTCGCCTAACGAGAGACAGGAGCCCCTTGGCCTTTCACATCTGAGCGGCGGGCCACAGAACCGTACTGTCGTTTTCAATAAGCCGCGGCAGTAAAGAACAGTCGGATCACTGTTGATTCTCTTCACGTTTCTAACTGTGCATTCATGTCAAAACTTCTGTGCAACTTCTGTCATAAGTTTGGACTCTGATGAGCTGCATCTTCAGCCTACAGCGGCGTCTTGTCACAAAGAAGGCTTACATGGTTTACTCCTTCCATACCAGCGCTCTTGGTCTGCGGCTTAAACCACAGGGGTAAAATGCTAATTAAACTGCAGCGTGCACACCTCCCTTTGGTTTGAGTTTACAGACTTGCTTGCTAATTTCACAGGCCACCAAAATCACTGAGAGACGAGTGTGTGCTGTGTTATGAGAACTGTCTGGACCAGCGGGAGCCAGCGTGTGTCATCATACCTCCCTTTAACTCCTCATCATTTTAATGTTGTTCCACCTAATCCCCCCTGAGTTGGAGTTAGTTACCGAGAGGGCACACAAACACGGGGCGATAGCATGGGAAACGCAAATATTCCCACACGTTTTTCAAGCCCCACATCCGATGATGAAAAGCCCTGTGTCCGTGTTCATGTTTGTTTTAAGCCCGGTCAGCCGTGCGCCTCGTCTGCAACACTGTAAACCTGTTAAAAACACTCAGCAGCGTTCCCTGCAAAAACATATACTTTGCTCTGAAGCAGAGAGACCCCTTCAGGAAGTGAGCAGCTGCTGGTGTCTCTGATCATTAAAAAAAAAGTTCTCCTTTAGTGTTGAATCAAGTTTATTAAATATTCGCCCTTTGTTTCAAAGCCTCAGGGGAACTCCTGAGCGTTTAAGTTTTAGGTGAATCACAGGAAAAAACAAACCTGCTGACAGCATCCAGAGATCTGTGCACATCAGCTCATTTTGATTGCTGAGGAGTGATTTCAAGTATACTGGGATCAATCAAACCTGTCTCTCAGGTGGTTTTTACCTGACGGGAAAAACAAGCAAGAGTGCCAAAAAAAGCCCTGTCTGAAGGATGCATCAACAGGTAAATCAAGATCAACGGAAAATACAAACTAAAAAAAACCCATAGTAAAAACAGGAAGGATTAAGTTTAGGTTACTCTTTTAAAAAAACAGAAGGATTTAAAAATAACACGCAGTGACTTCAAATATGTCCATGAAAAGATAAAAATTAAGAAAATGTTTGAATTATTAATGCAATTCAAATTCGCAAAGTAGATTCATTTAAAATAATCCAACTATGATTTACTAAAGTGACATTTCAAAAAAAAGTGTCAAATACCAACACCACATGGACACAAGTCACTAAAAGGTGCCTTATAAGACGTCATTTCAGCACAAATTCAGGCCATGGGCTGTGAAAGCTCTCTGACCCACAAACTCCAGCCTGAGATGGGGGTCAGCTGAGGGTAAGCGGAGCCGGAGAGGTCTGCTCAGTTTCCTTGTTCCTCGCTGAGCAGGATGGCTCGGCAGATGCAGCATGTCTGGATACCAAATTGGATTTGTTCGACAACCTAATTTCTGCAGAGGCCCATCGTCTATTGCTGCCTGCCGCGCTCAGCCTCTGACCCGTCAATACACACACACTCTCACACAGGCTCATCTTTAGACATTCCAGCAGAAAATGCCAGTTACAGTGGCCGCAAGTTAGGAGATCTGACGTGTTTTCGGAGTAATTAAAGAGTTATCCAACAACTGGAGCCACAAATCACAGCACTGCCATGAAGATCAAACCGTCATCTGACCTCAAGGAGGTCGCCACGGAATGCAAAACTGTTTTTGTGGAAGATGAACATAAAGAGTAGAAGCGTTTCTGCACGAACCCAACACATGTGATCGGTATTTGTCCGGTTCGGCCTGCAGCCTGGACCGCTACATCTTTTTTTTTTTTTTTACTCTTTTTTTCCGTGTTTGGACTGAAAACAACGAAGAAACGCATCGCTTTATCCTCCCCAGCAACCCACCGGCAACAGAAAGCAGTTTCGAGCGGGTCTCCTTACCTTCATGTGGCCCTCGGAAGTCTTGGGAAACTCCAGCATGAACTTTTTCTGCTGTCAGAAGATTTCTTTCACTTGATTTGAGTCCTAAAGATCCCACAGCGAGAAACTAAGGACGACCGAGCGGAGGCGCAGAGTGGCGGCCGGGCCAGCCAATGGCGAACAGGAAGTCCAGCGCGTCGACCAATGGGAGACGAGATTAGGGCTGAGTGGGAGGAGCCTGTGGAGTCCCGTCTCGTGGATTTTGCTTGGATTTCTTTGTTTAATATCCCCGAAGTTCCTCCTGCTTCTTCTTCGGGAGCCTCACACAACCAAGCGACGACTTTAAATGATTCCACAGATGTTTAAATGGGAGCAGAGGCAAATGTATATAACGTGTGCTTCGCCGGAGCGGCACAATCACTTCATGGAGCAAATGTTTTGCTCTCATCACGTAAATCTTTTTAGTGGGAAGTCTTTTATTTACTTTGGTCAGACCGTTTCCGTTAGAATAAATAAGATTGCATGAAAAACAGCAATAATCCTTCGTCTCTTCAACTACCGCCACCAAGAGAAAGACGCTGCTGCTCAGTGTCGCATTCAACACTTTGAATAAAACCAGTTAATAACAGAGGCGTCAGAGTCCCATGACCCTTAAGGGGGCGCTGTCCAACATTTCTAATGTGTTTGACCCGTTACCATGGATTTATGTTAATACGACAGTTACAACTGTCTCTTCATTTCACTACATTTAAAAATATTTGATAATTGTAGTTTGATGTTGAAATAGTTTAGATACAAAACACATTAGAAAATTTTAGGGTTTGCACCATCTGATAACCAGAACCTGTGTTTCAATCAGTTTGGACGGTAGTTATTAAGTGTGCCACATTCATTGTCATTGTGCGGCCGTGCCCTTTGGTTTGCATTCATTCAGGTGAAGGGAAGTAGATTCATTCTTCCATTCTATGGGTACAATTTTGATGTCACAGACAGAATGAAATGAAATGTTGTGTTTCAGTGCAAAATCGGACCTCGCTTGTTCAGACATTTGAGACAAATTGGGTGCGATTTGAGAAAATCTTTTGTGTGATAATAAAATACCAATGCACAAGAAAAAAGTTCATGCTGAGTTCTTAACTGTCATTCTTTTACACAATGATTAAAATGACTTTTAAATTACCACCTTTTTTTGTTCAGTTTTTTGTAATTCATTCCAGCAGAAGCATCACTTGCACTGATTCTTGGCTTTGAGGGATTAGAGCATTATTGAGTGCCATCTGGCGGCACAGTCACTATAGGGGGGCTGCAGATCTGCAGTCAGTCTGTGCTTTTGGGAGGAAGTCGTATAGAAATGTCACTGGGCTGTTGAGGTCACCTGGGAAATCAAAGGAGTTTTCAGACTGTAGATGAGCTAATACGACGCACACCCGGCTCACACCTGAGAGAGCAAACAGCTCCCACAACAGGACAGAGCGGGGATGTTGTGCCACAGTGCTGTTTGTCTTATTATTTTCCATCAGCGAGTTTCTACACATTTGTATCTGCTGCAGTCAGCAACGAAATGAAATTGTTTGTTGAGCTTTAAATGGAAATTCAGCTTTTTTTCAGTTATTTTTGTTGTGAAGCAACAGATTCTACTTGAGGTGTTGGCTGAACTGCAGACCTGCAAAGTCAAGGTTGTCTAAAATGCAAGCTGGTGCCCCTCATGTAATACTAATAGCTACCAGTAGAGTGCAATGCTCACATAACACAAGTCAAACTTCCAATGCAAGAGTTTTGTTTTTTTTTTTATCACCCAACACACAACTGTAGTACAGAATATAAAATCTGTTTGCAATAACTGCCGATGAGCGTCACAAACGATAAAGCTCTTTTACTACTATTTCTATTGCTTTCAAAACACCATTCCCCCGATGCACGATCATGATCATCAGCTCAAACTGAGATTTAAGATATAAAACTGCAGTCTAATGCAGGCACAGAGCAGAAAAAAACCCAGGTGCACTCCCGCATTGTGTTTTGGCTTGAAGTTATGCACACCACTTAGTGTCGGCACCAAACTGTCCACACAAACACTCATAAATGAGCCTTTTATCTCTGACTGTGCAGCATCTTTGTACGATGTGATAATCGGGTCTCATTTTTCTTCTCACTCCGCTATCTTGAGGGTATACAGAGAACAAAGTCAGAGGATGGTCTCTCCTGATTGGCTCCT
Organism: Malacoctenus gilli; assembly: GCA_032164315.1. Classification (NCBI taxonomy): domain Eukaryota; kingdom Metazoa; phylum Chordata; class Actinopteri; order Blenniiformes; family Labrisomidae; genus Malacoctenus; species Malacoctenus gilli. The sequence goes on along the minus strand of JASSRZ010000072.1, from coordinate 12,701,603 downwards.
GGGGCAGGGAGCCTCCTCAGTCCTAATAGAGAGTCTCTATTTCAGGCTTCTCAATTAGGCAGCTCGGTTCAGCCTGCTGACTGTCTGCTGTGGAGAATCTGTGTCTCTAGATTTGTGGTCTCAAACCCTGGTGTCTGCTCTGCAGCCAATAGACACTCTGGTTTGATTTGGTTCGAGGAATAGATTGAAAGAGACTCCAAGTTTGGTCAAATTACTTGGTAGGCTCCTTGTTGTCTGTACAGACGGGTTTGTTGAGTTTCTTCTGCTCAAACTGGCTTTATTGGTTGCACTGCTGGATAGCACCAGTGTTTTTATAACTTCATATTGTACGGTGATTTAAACGCTAAAGGGAATATCTCATGTTCTGCACTGTTGCTTTTGTTGGCAAGCGAGAAGTACAAAGAAAACAATGTAAAAGTGATGATTATTTCCAACGTTTTTCTCAAGACAATGGGGGAAAAGTACAAAAGCAAAAAAATTGCCCTTTTGACACTTTTACCAAATGTTTTTGGCGCTTCTAAAAGCTTTCCCAATTAAAGAGGCTGAAAATGCAGAACAGTTTGCCATTTTCCCACATTGCAAGGTCACTTTTGTCTGTAATCTTTGTGTTCCTCTACTTTTGTAGATTCATCGTGCAGCTGAACAATTGTAGGGCACAAAATCACCACGATAATGATACAGATTGGGTTTCTGTTAAGCATCTGATGTCTATGTCCAAAATGTAGTCAAATTTACAAATGTTGAAGAGTCTAAACTGTTAAAGTTTCTCCCGAGCAACTGTTTTTTTGTTTTTTGTTTTCTTTGAAGGTTTCTTCTGTAACTAACCTGGCACTTTGTAACTGTACAGAGAGGAAGAAGAAAATATACAACACTGTAATCGTGTCCATGATACATGAATATATTTGAACTCAACTGAAGTTGAAATGGATGTCTTCAAAATCATGTATATTGAGGAAATATTTGCAGTTTTTTGTCTCTGTTTTGGAAACTCTTTCACCTCTCCAGGAGTATTTTCCCATTTTGCAGTATCACCACGCAGTCCCCACAAGTATTTTAACACTCTGCTTTCCACTTGATAAGTACTGGTGGATTTCACTGAACTAATCATGCGGTATTTATCTTGAATAAGCGATCGCCACCACTAAGAAGATGGTTTGGAATAACATTATGCTCCAACCCTGCAGTCCTATAAATCCTCTTCAAAAAAATGAACTCCAAGTCAAAATTTCACCATGTCAGCACGAGTTCCTTTTGCTCTTTTGTACTTTTTCCACACCAATTTTCCACCACTCTTTCTTCCTTATCTCGTCCGACATAATCGCTGAGTGAAGTGTTTTCGTAAAGTCCAGAGCACTTTTTTTTTTTTTTCCGAAGGTGCCTCGGCTCTTGGTGAGTTTCTGAATCCTGGTCCAAACAGAACAATGACATTTTGCTCAGCACTGAAGGAGCACCAAGAAAACCGCACTTCGGCTTTAAATCCTGCAGCGGCAAGATGAAGAGTATTTTCTTTGAAGGTTATCCCTCCCCCAGCTGGGATACTCCTCGGTTTCATCACTGGAGAAAAAATGTTTTCAGAAGTTCCTTCGAAACTACACAAGCCACATTTAACCCCTGACACCAGGTGCCCCAATCTGAATCATGAAGGAAAACACTACAAAACTCCAATCTCTCTCTCTCTCCCGCCTGTGATATAATTTCCTTCTTAAGTGAAAGTGTTCTGGTATTCCAAATGAATATTTCATCTCTAGTTCACACCTGGCACTCCATCGTAGTTGCCAGATATAATGTGGGGATGACACACCACCATGGCACAGGCGCGATCAGAGGATGGATGCAAAGGAGGAGCAGTAAATATAGCATCAGAGTCTTGGCGAGGACCGACTACAATCTAGGACCTAATCTGAGGCAGTTATCAGCATCTGTTGCCTGGCACCCAGTTCTGTGGGGGCCTGAGTTATTCATCTATTGCTCCATATCTGTCACTTTATTATTTTGCATCTGATTCCGCGTGCAGGGGACGCATTCTGGAGAGTGGGAGGCTGTTGCCTTTCAATACCCCCCAGCGAGCGCGTTGGTAATGCACGCGTGTCTCCCTTGTTCTGCTCACCTGATTGCATGAAGGGGCTAAGGTTTGGAAATTGATTTGCCTTGCCAGTGGCCGTGGCAAATGCAAATTGCCAAAGCGCCTGACCTTGAAGCAGTCCTAATCATTTGCATATCTCCTGCGCAGTGGCGACATGTCTTCAAGCAGCAGACTCCTGTCACTGTCACTCGTATAATTCTCTAATCATGTGGAGGCAGCATGATGTGAGATTTATTATTTAACAAGTGCTTTGTTATTTATGTATTCACTGTGTATGTAGGCAACTTGATTACGTACAATGTGTTGATGTGCGGCATTGAAAGGATCCTTCAAAGTCCTCCAAACTAAAGAAGTGTCCCCAGTTAACTCGGTTACGCACGTGTGTCGACTTCAGTTGCTGAAAGACGGTGACGATCCGCGGAGGGATTAGGTGAGGAGGACACGACCAGTGTGATGTATGGTGGAGACGAGAAGAAGTCTGAGCTTACACAAACTGCAGCCCTCTTGAGCACGAGCTGACAAGAGTGGAGCCCACCACAAATAACAGGCTTATGAGAGCGAAGAGACAAATAGAGGCTCAGCAAGCTGGGAGTCATTTTCCAGCTTCCTGCAACATCCAAAAACAACTTTTTTGACAGAGTTCTTCTCCCCACAAGGCTGCCTCATCAGTCCAGATGTCCATTGAGGTCTTTGTCATCCAGACTTGCACGTTATAAACCAAAAAAGTTTGTTGATCAACCCACTGTTTGTTTGTTTTATGACCTACTCTGAGCCCAATCCATCTCAGCTCATTTACCTCAAGGTTGAGCTGTTTTTGTAAATTATGCTGCGAGAAATAAATTGACCGAGTCTGACGATCGCGGCAGCAGAGGGCCAAAAATGTTTGATTTATACAAACAAGAAAGGATTGCTATCCTAACCTCGAATACTTCCCAACCAAAGCTGCATATTTGAAAATATCAACTCTGATTTGTTTTTTGTTTTTTTGTTGTGTCCTTCGTAATGTTCTTTGACTCACCTCCTTTTATAACTTCGTGGGACGAGTCAGGATGGAGCCCGTCTCAGCTGACATTGGGGGGGAAAAAAACCCAGCATTTTAGATCTGGATTGATTGTGGGTCCATCGCAAGGACGACACAGACGGACTGACTGACTCTAACTCATTCAGCCACGCAGATGAGAACCTAATGGCACTTTTCCACTCGTACCTTTCTCAGCTTTTCCCAGTTTGATGGCACTCTGTTTCAAGGCGTTTCCATTAGGTGGGAAAAAATGCTGCATTAATTACACATATATGAGTTAATATATGAAGAACAACATGACAGTCTGTGGTTCTCACGTGTCTTTCCTCCATACCAATGATACTCAAAGCACTGTGGTAAAGTGTCATTTGAATAAATAATGGATCAATATAGAACTTGCACATCACTGTTGATCCCTGTTGGAAGAGGCTGTTTATCCAGGCAAGCATCCAGCCTAAAAGCACCAGATAGCGAAATTATGAATGGTAATTTAATCACATAATGGCTCCTACACTCCAAAAGTCTAATTCCTTGTGTCTGCTCCTCTGTAACAAGAATGCAGTGTGAATTTTAATGAAGCGTATTCAGGGCTATTGTTTTATTCCTTTTTAGTCAACTCTGTTCGTGACTGATGGAAAATAGCCTCCATGAGATCCAATACAATAATTCAAAGGAGAGCATGTCGAATACTGTCATAAAAGGGAATTAGATTATCAACTTCATAAGAAATATCAAAGCTGTAATAACTCAAAAATGACTCTTTATGCTTTCCTCTCATGCTTCAGAGACCACATTCAAGTATTTATCTCCACAGCTCGAGAGAATTCAAGGAGACAGCTGATAAGATTTGGGGATATTTTTGTATAATATACGTATAAATGTGATCAATCCTTCGTTATTATCCGTGCTATATTGGTTGTTGATTTAAAGCCTAATAGGAGTTAAGTCCATCTGTGGGGCCTGTAAGTCACCAGCTGTCTGCACAGCAATTGTAAAATGAACTTTGATAACCTACTGCCACACACACACACACATATTTTTTATTAGAGCTCTTTTTCACAGTTTACACACAGTCATGCTTTAGATTTTTTTAATGCATTCATACACTTTTTGGGAAGTGATTAAGGTTCAAGAAAGATTGAGGTCGTTGCTATAACAAACATGAATTATCACGAGTGGTTTTGATGGGAAGAAAAGTCTGTTGCATGAAAGTTGAGACAGTTTTTTTTCCCACCCACTCACTTGACCTCCACGTCCTTCACTTCAGCCTCTTTACATGTAACACACAGTAATTGACAATTTGCTAAGTCCATTCAGCTCTGATTACTCCAGCGGCGCCCCATCAATCTGGCCATTTTCACACAACCTGTATGCATTTTAAAGCAATGACAGGACAATTTATCGCCTTGAACATTAGCTAATTGAATATAATGTAAAATAGCCATTTATAAAACTGACTTTTCCCCAACAGGCCACTCTGTCTAAGCTGTTTGGGGTTTCTCTGCACATTTTTTGCGCGTGTAAACTGTGACCCAACAAGCTAACGAGGGTAATAAGTGAACTGCTTTTTCGCACTCATAAATGATGATCTGCCATTGTTTGACAAGCGTTTGCCTGACAGCAAACAAAAGCAGTGATTCTTTCAGTTCTCGTACAACGTGGCCTCGTGAATATTGTAGCTTTGCTTCACATCGGGGGGGGGGGGGGGCATATATTTACAGGTACGGTTCGTTTCATTGTCTCTTTAAGTGATGGTTTAAGTTTCTGCTGAGTTCAACTTGCAAAGATAATGTCCCAAAATGGGAATAAGACAGTGAGTCTATTTGATGATCACAGTCTTGTTGATGTTGCAATCATTTGACACACAAAACTGTCCAAAACAATTTTATTGTGCTTTATATTTTATAACGTTAATCACAAGCCATACAAAATAGTTTGGTCTGTTCCCATGCAAATATCTCAACACAAGTAAATACATTGTTTTTGCACTAAAAACCTTATTTTGTGTGTAGTAACTGTGGTAAAGTGGTACTGAACATTTCGACTGACATATATATGATGCAATACGAATAATTCTTCCCTCATAAGTTTCACATCACTGAATTTGAAGGCTGCACCTGCTTTAAAACTCTATAAAATATTATACACGTTTCACGATTTTAATTGATTTCAAAAGTTCATTGAGACAATCGATAGAAAGGATAAAGGAATCTGTGTATTTGTGATCACTTGCGTCAGAATACATAATTATCCGAACTCCCGTCACGCTGAGCAGCTTTGCTTGTAAGTAATGGATATTCAAAGGAAAGAGGAGTGAGGTGAGGCATGAGCATGTGGAACTATCCCGCAGGACAAAGCTGGGCAGGGTGTCATTCAGCCACCGAGTCTCTGAAAGCCAGCACGTTTCACTTTTATGTTAAAATGGTGGCACTATTGATTCAATGACACAAACGGTGAATGCTTTCAAAGAATCTCTGTACCCCCCACGGTATCAAAGATGTGTTTGAGGGGATTTGCGGGCTCATGCATGCGTATATATGTATAAAAAAACAACAAAAACCTGTGAAAATCTGAGTAAATGCTCCAAGAAATCAATGAATAAGTGAAACAAATGTTCTTTTCTGTAACTGCTCAAAAGATGAGCAGCAGGGAGCAAACCCACTCTGAACAAAATGCAGCGATTTGTCCTGGCAGAACAATGTCTGTGCGTCCAGAGTAGGTTTGATACTTCTGTATCAATTTCGTGATGAGATCTTGTGAAGTCATCAGAGGCTGTGCGCTAAACTCAATCAGGCCGATCTGGAGCCGGACTCGAGTAAACAGCATTTGACTTTTTTAGGTGAGTGAAGTCATTCTGGCCCTGATGTGAAATGGCAGGCCGTGACTGCTCATATGGTGCAGTGTTTACCTCCAGCTTTGTCATTATCACTCACCAGACAGATTGTCTTTGAGGCACAATCAGACCAGCTCAAGTAGATTGTTGATGTCTCTCCGGCTTGGGGTATTTGTGTGTGCTGGGCTGTCCTTCAGTCTTAGAAATAAGCAACAATTTCGCTGCTCAATATGGAGAAGAGCTCCAAAATGAGCCCCAGTCGCTTTTATCAGTTGTCTCTATGAACAAAAATAAATAATAATTGGAGACACTGTGCTGGAAGACCAGGTGTGAAGTCTGTAGCCAAGAAAATAAAGTTATTTCTCTTTTTCTTCTTCTTAGTTTCAAGTTAAAATGTGTTTGAGCGCAGGAGCAGCGGGAAGACCGAATCAATTTTAAACAGAAATGCTAAACGGATGTCGGTGTTCAGATAAGGTATTTCCTCCATCACATACACCTCCACACACACACACACGCACACACCTACACACACACACACACTCACACACACACACACACACACACACACACACACACACACACACACACACACACACACACA
>JASSRZ010000072.1:12653025-12691097 GCA_032164315.1 Malacoctenus gilli | reverse complement strand
CACACACACACACACACACACACACACACACACACACACACACACACACACACACACACACACACACACACGTATGCCACGCCACGCTGAGGAGGAAATTGGACACAGCCAAAAATGAATCCCGCTGCCCAAAATTTTAAGTCCTCTGTCATACTTCACTCTAATCTAATTGAATTGGAAATTAAAGATCCAGAATAAGGTTAGTGACAGAGCTTTTATAAATGAGGTATAATAATAGCCAAGGAGAAATGGATATAATGATATCATCAGGTCAGTTTTGGGATTATGTGATTGTATAGAAGGAAACATACCTGAAAATGTGAACGCTCTCCAGTTTTTTTTTGGTACAGATCGATGCAAATGACACAATATCTTAATAGTAATATAATTTATGATGATGCAAAGTGTGTGTGGCTTGTTTTATCATGCCTACACAATAATTTCCAACAGTGAGGAGAGAAATGCATCCTCAGAGCGACGAGCTTGTGACAGAACAAAGTGTGATAATGTGATGAATAAATTACTGCATGAAACAACTTGTACTGTTGCTGAGGAAAGGATAATATCTGGTCCTGCGCTGTTCTCGTCGACGCAGCTTGTTTAAGTTGTTTTCCGTGTCTGACTTTTAAAGCTCGTTACGTTCAGAGCATCCATGTAGCTTTCAAGCTTCTATCAACACTGTCTGTGAAAAGATCATCTAAATGTCATCACAACAGCGTAGCTTACATGTCTGTGTGAGTGTGTGGCCACTGACCTGCAGATAATTGGTCCACCATGTTCAAACACCAGTACAAGTGTGTCCTGTTGTTTGATTTCTGGCTTGTTTCTTTTTCTTCTGGTTTTCCATCTCCTCAACCAACAGACTCTGTATTTGAAGCCCGAGTTGTATCAAGGAGTCTTCTGCTAAGAAAAGTTTGTAGCACCAACTTCTTGCTTCTCTCATTTGAACACAGTTGTTCAAAATGCAGCATGTTCCTCTCAAAACTAAAAAAAAAATCTCATTCTCCAAAAATCCCTTCAGCAATCGTCTTGTTGCTTTCCTTTGAGTTGTGCTGCTTCCTGCCCCGGGTTATGAGCTGGTGAGCTGGTTTTAATCTTAAAGCGTTTATCTATACAGACTTTAGCTGCGATGTGTTGGCCGGATCAGAGAATCTGTCCTCGGGCCTTGAGAATCAACAGTGGAGGCATCTGTAGCTTCAAGTGAAGACAAACCAGACGGCGACTGAAATGAACAAACGATTCAATCTATTACATCCTTTAACCTTTATTAACTCCATGCCGAGAGTAAATTCACTGGCCCACTCCATGTTAAAATCATTGTCCCCCAATGTTACGTTTAATTGGCTCTGCCCCATGTCAGGTATCAAAGTCAGGATTTCACCACATTTTTGAAACTGGTACCTTATTTCTTTCGGAATGAGCGAACGCTGGAATGGGCAAGTTGGCCTCCCGACCTGCCGGCTCAGGCTTAAATGTCTCAACAGCTCTTGGATGGATTTACATGAACTGTGGCTGTGATGTACATGGGAACCAGCAGAAGAATCCTAATTACCCCAGTGATCCTGCAGCGCTTTCATGGTTTCCAGATGATCTATGATAATGTCGGATCCCCCTCCGTCTAACTGACACGCAGCAGCGTCCTGGAAACATATAAAATTCATGACACATCTCGACATTTTTCAGAACGTCATTTTCTGGGACTTTTTATCGAGCACCAACGGCACCTGCGATATTTTGTTGCGGCCCGATAAATGCTGCCAATTAATCAACTCGCCATGTCGGCACTTGTTGCTCCGCTTGCCTCCATCCCGGGACAATCTCCTCACAGTGTTGCATCTGTTTTACTGCTCGGATGTCTCTGAATGACTATTTCACATAATGATGCAAACAATTAGTAACTAGGTCAAGACTGCAGAGACCCAGTCGAGCTTTTACAGCCTCCTGCTGTCAGTTTCCCATCTATCAGCACAGCTTTGTTCGCCTGCGTGTGTGACTGTCGTTTGTTTGAAAGGGCAAACATGCAACTGTAAATAATGTAAGACGGGGGAGAAAAAAGCAATTCAAGCTGGAGCTGCTGCAGGGTAGGTTGTCGCTTTTGAACCGACTGAGGGCAAAGACTTTGTAAGCCAGGACTTGTATGACTGAGGATATTCATTAGTCTATAATTTATCACTTTATCATAAATCAGGAGTCCTTGAAACCTTCATTCTGGTCTTAATTAAACACTGTATGATAATAATGCTGAACAGCTGAGTGGCAGAGAAATATGATCGGAAACGCTTGCCCCCGTTGTTTTTTATTGCACAGAACAAGGTAATTTGAATCACATTTCAATATACAAGCCACCTTTTTTGAAATTCAGTGAAATAAAAGATGGAATCAATAATCATGTATCCTGTAGTGGGAATTATATGAGGCAATTTTTTTTGTTTGCTGGTTTGTCAGATACGGTTCAGTGGGTCTGTGGAACATGAGGATGATGGTGATGAGAATAACAAGAGCAACACTATTTGCTATTATCACCAACAACCACATGGTCACCATGCAGACATGTCCTTCATGCTCAAATAGCAAAACGGACTTTCATGTGAAAGAGATGAGCCATTTGTCTGACAATATACATGGATGCACATTACACACACACACGCATGCGCGTGCACACACACACTACATCTTGATCCATTTCAGGGACAGCCTATGAATTTACATTTCCTGCAGATTTACTCTAAAGTCAGAGGCAGCTATTCTGTGTTGAAACTTAAAAACAAATATTCACATCTTCCATACGGGGATTTGATTTTGTCCCCACAAGGATAACAAATCTCCATAGTGTGAGTGTGTGAACCAATATAGGTTGTAACTGTGACATGAGCATCTATGGGTCACCGTGCAATCAGGTTGAAGTCCCCACTGGTATAGAAGAACCAGGCGACAGATTACGTGTGCAGACACAACGACACACATGTGCACACACCTCTGAATAACCGCTTTAGTGAACAATCACATCACATAAGCAAACACAAAACCTTCTGAAAATAATCATTTACACCAGCGTCAAAGTGCAGTTACGTCTCCTCTAATAGAAAATTGCTTAGATTTCCATCTTTCACACACCTGCATCCATTTGCTGTTGACAAATGAGTTTCAAAACTCAGCCGTAAAGCTTTCATTCATCCTTTCAGTATGTATGGCAGAGTCTAGTGTATATATGCTAATTCTTCCCTTCTCCCCACCTGATTTGAATGTGTGTGTTTGGCGGCGATGGATTACACGCAGAACTTTGTGTGCTGTTTATTTGCTCTGCAGCTCTGCAGCTTAAGAGGCTCCCGCAGTCAAAATCATTTCTCTCTAAGTGCTCAGCTTTCATCGCAAGCAGCTGCAACACAACAGCCAGCATGGCGATGGCGGTCAAGACCGCAGTCAATCCATCCTTTGTCTCAGATTTTCCGGGTGAATGACCGGGATTTGCAAACGTCTGTGATCTATAGGGTGGTTTGTGTTTTGGATAATGGAAGCTGGACTCAGATCCTTCATAAGTGAGTCATCAGATGTTTTCTGGCTCTCGTGTGAACTCGTTCATCAACACCCACTCTGTCAGTTTGCCTTCTTACTTGTAAAGCCTGACGATCTGACTTACAGTTTCTCCTGAAGATGCAAACTCTGTCCTTTCTTCTAAATCCTCAATTGAAAGTTTATTATCTTGTTTAGTTTCTTCCACTTGCTTTGTTTTTTGTTATTTCTGACATTTTTTGATCATCCTTCTGTTGTGACTATACAACCATCCAGTTTTGAAATTCAGACACATGATGCAGTCAAGTATGTTACAAGTATTTGGAGCCACATTTAGTTGCAGTTTGGACTCAGCTGGTCCATTGTGGTGTTTAAAAAAAAAAAAAGGCTTTTTTAGGTTGTATCGATTACCAGGAAATTGACTTCTGTCCTCTTTCCACATTGATTTTGGTCCCCTGTATCGAGGACAACAGTATTGGGGAGGTGAGACAGACGCAGCTGTGACAAGAAGTCATCAGGAGGACCAAGAAGTGAAATAAAAAGGAAAACCCAACAAGAAGACTGTCACTGTGAAGGTGCACACATGCACGTATGCACGCACACACACACACGCACGCATGCACGCATGTGTTGTGTTCCTGGTCTGATGGTGAATTGAGGTTCAACCTTCACTGTTTTGAAGGCTCCAATGCTGTTGGATTCTCCATGATAAATGTTTCTCCATTTATTAAAGCTTTTTTTTTTTGTTTCAATATTCAATATTTTTGCCTTTCTCTGCTGGGTTACGGGGTCATGAAAGCGTGGTCAAAAACAAATTGCGAATCCTTTTCACTCGACAGTCGTTCATTTGTGTGCGCAAAAATCATTTCTTTTAGCTCGAACATATCGTTCATATAAGCAGCTTTTCTCTCCCGAGAGCATTAAACCTGTCACTGTAAACTTCTGTTATATAGCTGAAGACAAATGCTGAAGGAGGAAAATGTGAAAGCAGTTGGTGATAACTGCTGGCTTTGGTTTCATTCTCATTGAGAAGGTGAACTCAAGGTAATGCAGGTGAAATATTGTGAGTTACAATGAACTGTGAGTTCATCTCCTCGTTCAAGACGAGCTGTGCACACAAAACAACTTGCTTTTTAGAGACCCGGCAAATCTTATAATATCCCAGCGGACTTGAGTGCAACTGAAGTGTGGCGATGGAAATGTTTGTTCATAGAGCCATGGAAAAAAAAAAGTGGAACAGAGAGATAGAAGTGGCACAGTGGTGATCAAACATCCGAACGCAACCTCTCTTTTTTGGTGAAATTGAAATCAGCTGTCTCAATAAAAATGAGGAAGAGTTTAGATAAAAAGCAGCAGATGAAGGTTGTTTCAGGTTGAGTGCTTTTGTGAGTTTGAACCAAGTCTGTGGCGGCTATAATTCAAGAAATCTGGCCGTCGTTCAACCAGCAAACTGTACCAGGTCCAGGACGGTCGGATGAAACCGTCCGAGCTCCCGTAACAGAAATTTGACGATGAGTCATCGCAGACGTTCGACCGATCATGTTAAATAGTTATTGATCACATCCTTACTTCTGAATGTTAAAGCCCTGAACCAAAAACAAAGTCCCTCTCCTAAATACATAGCCGGATAATAATTGCAGACGGGTTTTTCATCTGTGAAAATGTGAACATAATTAACTCAGAACAATAAAATTCCCTCTAAAAATATCCTCCCAAGGATTTATTGGAAATCAGCACCAACGAGCGTCTCGTTTGTTGTGTTGTTGGCAAGGTACATTGAAAAGCCCTGCTGGATTAGCAGGGATACAAGAAAACGCGCTGCGGCAAACAAAACTGCATTACCTTAACAACCCTTTCGAATAATGGCTGACATAATTGTTTCCTTTTAGTCATTTTGCACACGCGTTTCTCCTCCTGCAAAGTATTGTGTTCCGACTTTCTCTTTTTTTCCGTCCTTCATCCTCCTCAAATGTCTCCCTCTTTTTTGAATATTTGAAAGCCTCCACTGTCACTATCTCATGCAAAGTACCGTGAAAAATTGCAAGTAAATGTTCTTCTCTAAAGTTCAACTGCCACCCCAGAGGTTTGAACATGTCAAAGAAAGAAGTGAGAGTGGGGGAAATGATCCACAGCACAGACGGCGGTATATTGGCATTTGGCAGATTGAGGTGATAAGTTAAAATAAATAAATAAAAAATACAGAAGAATTCTTCAGCAGACATTGACGACAGTGTCAGAAACTCCAACTTTCTCGTCTCATCCCAGTGTCTCGAGCCTCGGTGCACTAATATTTCTCTCAGCTCTCTGTGAAACAGAGAAGGCAGTGATGTAGCTGTGGATGTTTATGTTGTCTGGATTTGTGCGGCCCAGCTTCAGCTTTAATGATACAGTGTTGGAGTGAGTCTATGTGGTCACACTACAGAGAAAATGCAGATTTAAACCGCAAACAAAGGAAAGGGGACCCCCCCCCCCCCCCCCAAAAAAAAAGAAATTCATTCCAACACTCCAGGGTGCTATAAGAGCAAAGATAAAAACAAAGGGAAGTCTTTTTGCATGATAAACCATGCAACTTAAAAAATGTTCAAAGGCTCAATTCATGAATATTTTACTTGATGTGCCAGAACTTCATCTGAATATTTGAATGTACTGGAGTCCATCAATAGCTTGTCTGTCTCGCCACCGAATCCACACAGCCTGACCGCCTTCCCCTCCTCTTTTTTTTCCTCTCTTTTTCGCTCCCCTCTGTCTCTCCCCCCTCACGGCCACACACAAGGCCATCCATTCAAAGGCCCCCCTCATGCAGCCGCCACAGCCCCCTGAGGTGTCTATGTACAGACCGCGCTGCCTGGGATTGAAGTTTTCGAGATAGATGGAGCCAGTGGGGCTTGTTGCCTCTTCCGCGGTGGCGACGAGGCTCTATAGGGCTTTTCTTTGACACCCACTCTCGGCTCTGCTCACAGTTTCATGATGAAGGCTCGTTTTAAGAAAGATGATGGCGAATGCTGCTTTCAATAGTGGTTACCAAATAAAGCTTATCTCCTGTATGAAGGAAAACACTCTAAAGGCACTTCCATGCAGCAGCATGGCTCGAGCTTTGCAAAAGGCCAGTGAGGATTTCTTTTGTTGTCACATCAGCTGTGATCCATAAGGGGATGCAGCCCGCTGTTATGTTATCTCCTACACAATATACATACTGCTAATTAAGGGTACGCCTAGATTAAAACCAAAGGATGGACAACCCACCAGAGAGAGCAGGTAAATGCCCCATGGTGCCAAAACTGCAGAAAGCCTGGAACGCTCCGCCGCATGACTGCTGCTTGATGTAATTGAAAATTTGTTGAGAAATGTGAAGTTGACCTCCAGGGGGGTTCGTGTATTATTACCTGAGTGGATTTTTTATTATAGCGCTTGTATTTTGAAATACATGGGTTTTAAAGTGACCCCTTGCCGAACGCTGGGACATAGGTCTTTGTTATTGGACTGATAGTAAGACTTCGGAGGAATCGGTGAGGTATTTTGTTGAATAGCATCCTTACATTTATATTTGTGCTGAGAATTTCCTGCACATTTTTCTATCCTTGAATCGATAAGCTTGGAGTTGTGTTCATACCGTACTATTCTGCACTAATGTTTACATCTACTGCCCAAGTGCTTTTTTTTCGACACGAAGTAAACGTTAGAAAGCCACCCTTCCTTGCGACTTGTCACCAAGTTCCTCCATCAGTCTTACAGCTTCTCTTAAGTATCTTCATGAACCTCGGAAATGTCCGTGACTTCTGAAACGTACCAATGCGCATGTGAAATATAACAAAGGATCGGTTGAGAACTGCAGTTTGTCCGACATTCACAAAGGTGCTCCTGTCGTTTATACCTCCAAAAGTACCAAACAAAATTCTTAATCAGTCAATGGAAATCAACCAAAATCCGCATGATTCGCTCCCCAATCAGTATCAATAAGCAGAAGAAACATCAGAATGATCAGATCAGACTTGCGGCCTGTACTGCTTTCGAAAGAAGTTCTCTTTGGATGCACAGGTGGACGTGCAATGACCATTAATCCGGATCACCTCTGGACACTCTGTCCGGCAATACAATGACGTTAGCTACCAATAATTTGAGCAGAAGCTCGTAAAGACGTGCCATCATGACACCATTGACTTTGCTGTGCACGTAACATTTTGTCTCCGAAATAAAATACCAAATGACTGACTGAATCTGTTCCACCGACAAGGCCTTTAATCTCACTTTGTACGGATCCAGATGTATCTTTCGTGAAGTCAGCAGTGTTTTCTCATTTGATTCAGAATTGCCCCCGAAGCCGTTTGCTTTTTGGCTTTTGTTGGATTGTCCCTGGTCGAGCACTTCAACCATCAAATAAATAAACAAATAAATGAATAAATCCCTCCATATCTGACTTGTCTCTTGGTGGGTGTGCGCCTCCTTTCACAAGATGTGCTCCATTGTTGTCGCTGCACCTGCACTTCTTTCCAACCTCTCCACACATTGTTATCAGTGCCATCCTATCAGGATTTGGCTTTGACTTTGTGCCAGAGTGCCGGTTCTCCTGACGTCTCTGCAGAGGAGGACGGGGGAAATATCAGTCTTGGCACTTTGAGACACAAACCCTCAAATAGCAAATTTATATTTGTCCAAAGACTGAAAAGCACAAGCTCTCCTGCAGTCTATATTCAAAATACTGAGAAATTTGCCAATTTTTCTATTCGGGAAAACATCTTTCATTAACATCTGAAATCTCTGTGAGATTTGTTGGTGTGTTGAAGAGAGTTAACTCGGCTACTGAGGAAACTTTGACTAAAAAGGCTCCCATCACAAGTTTTCCTTCAAGAAAGAAACAGAAGAGTTGTTTCATTCTTTTTTTTTTAATTTCAGGTGAAAAAAGAAAGCCTCCCAGGAAGAGGACATATCCTCAAATTGAATCTCTGGCTTCCCAGAGTTTCCCAACAGCACTTGTCAGATAAAACATCTCTAATCTTCACCAAAGTCTCTGTCCAAAGGCAGGACCTGGCAAAGGAGGGAGCTGGGGTCATTCCTGAGACATGGTGTGTAAGTCAGACGGGGGCTGGTAACCTGCATCCAGCAGCTCCTTGCACTCAAGCTTCGTTGCCCAGTTGAACTGAATGATCATTTTTTCATTGCCGTGAGCCATTTTTAATGTACGGTGGGGCCGTTCTCCACATGTGCAGCGTTACTCCGGCACCTCAAATACATTTTACAACAGTGTGAATTTGTAAGTGTAGGTGATTGTCTGTCTGTCTGTCTGTCTGTCTGTGTTCATCCTGATAGACTTGCAACCAGTGAGAGGTGTACCTCGGTGTACCCTGGTGTACCCTGTCTTCACCCTATGTGAGCTATGATCGACTTGAGCTCCCTCTCCCACCCTAGGATGGATAGATAAATAGATACTCCATCGATCCCACAAATCACCGTGCAGCAGATAATTACACAAGCACCACAACACAGATTAATACAAAAACAAATACATCCCACTGATAGAAAAATGTAAGAGTGCGTTTAAATGACCAAAGGGGGAAAAACGGTCAAAAAGATGGAAAAGTGATATTAAAGATGGATGAATGTAGCAGATTTAGTTTACAAAAGCCAAAGGAGAGAGCAATAAGATTATTTTATCACGAGTGAGATGCAGTAATGATATACTTGCGGGAACTTTTATCGTTTTTTTTCCAGCATTTGATAATTTCAGTTCATTGTGGGGGTTTTGTGCTCCCAGTAAACGACGCGGCGCCGCGCAGGATCGCGTCTGGATGGAGTGACAGGTGAGAGTGTCACAAATGAAGGTAAAGTGCGGCGGAGGGGAGGAGGATTGACGACAAGGAGCTGGCACAGCGAGCGAGGCGCACATTGTACTTTGTGCTTGGGAGAAGGAGACGCGCTGCAGCTCCTCTGCACTTTCCAAACACTAACGGGAGGGAACAAAGAAGCCAGGATGTAGGGACCCGTCAGGAAAAAAACCCCCCAACCCAAAACATAAAAAAAACAAACGTCCAGAAATCCTGCTTCAGACAGTTTTTTTTTTCTAGTGAGTACCGAAGGTCCCACTGAGCGGCTCCGTCTCGTTTGCGTTCAGGCGCTCGGCTCGTTGCGGAGTCTGTCGACCGAGCGAGGAGCGGGGAGAGGCGGGAAGGTGCTGCTCGTTCCCTCCGCGCGCTGGATGGATCCCGACTCAGCTCGTCTCACTTGTAACTGAGGACTCGGTCTTCGCAGAAACTCTTTGGTCCCTGGAAGAGTTGGGATTCTGTTCCCTCCTCCACTCCATCTCCTTTTCGGTGAGTTTTTCTTCGCATTTGGCACGTTTTCCTCTCCGGGTCTGAGTTCAGTAATATTCAGATCTGCTTCAAAATTGACATGTGTCAAGTCAATGAACGCGTTCGGCAGAATTTGTCTGTTTGTCTTGGAGAACTGTTATTGGTGTACAATCAAGAGAGAAAAATAGTGTTTTACAGCTTTCTTTGATGCATGTTGTGAAAAATTTCAAGTTGTAACATCATGAAAATAGTTGAAATATTGCAGTAGTATTACCAGCGTATATAAATCTGGAGCTCCTTGCTATTCAACAGGTTTGTTTCAGCCTCTGACAGTCAGTTATCCTCAATAACTGTCAACTCTTGGTGCGTGGGGAGGGTCAGACTCAGAGGGGGTTTTCTTTCAGCTGCTGGTGATGTTGGAGTAACAAAATGCACAGCGTTTTATTCACTGTACAGCCCACTGTACTTAATGCAAACGTGGGCTGGGACGCAAACAAGTCATTTGGTTCACAAATGCAGCTCTCCAAATTGGTGTCAGTCTTGCAAACTGTAGCAGTCCTTGGCTTTTCAGAAGTGGGTTTCGAATTGTGAATAGTTTTCACTTCTGTGAGCTGCCTGTGTGTCATGGCTGGTCGACATTTGTGCTTTAGTTGTTGCCTTTTATCGGCTTTTTCCTTGAAATTGGATGACATTTGGAGCAGACACTGTGGCTCTGGAAAGGAGCTGCAGAGAGTGACAGGAAATTTAATAGTGTCGAACTGATTTGGAGCTTAGAATTGCACCAGGCTTCATCATCGCAAACGTCAATATTCTGGCTGGTCACATGATGTTGGGCTAACCATTTCTACCTTCTGTTTTTGCCCTTCAGATGCCAGTTTATTCTGAAGACAGTGGAGTCTGAAGGTGAGGAAGACCTTGCTTCATAATGGCAGCTGGAGTAGCCGCGTGGCTCCCTTTTGCCAGGGCTGCAGCCATCGGCTGGATGCCCGTGGCCAACTGCCCGATGCCCATTGCACCGCGAGACAACACAAAGAGACAAGATGAACTGATCATCCTCAATGTCAGCGGGCGTCGCTTCCAGACCTGGAGGACCACCCTGGACCGCTACCCAGACACGCTGCTGGGCAGCTCCGAGAAAGATTTCTTTTACAACGAGGAGACCAAGGAGTACTTCTTCGACAGAGACCCCGACGCCTTCAGGAGCATCCTCAACTTCTACCGCACGGGGAAGCTGCATTACCCACGGCACGAGTGCATCTCGGCCTACGACGAGGAGCTCACTTTCTTCGGCATCATTCCCGAGATCATCGGCGACTGCTGCTATGAAGAGTACAAGGACAGAAAGAGGGAGAACCTGGAGCGACTCCAGGACGACCAGGAGGAGAACAAGGACATGAAGCTGCCCAACATGAACTTCAGAGAGACCATGTGGCGCGCCTTCGAGAACCCCCACACCTCCACCATGGCCCTGGTCTTCTACTACGTCACCGGTTTCTTCATCGCCGTCTCGGTCATCACGAACGTGGTGGAGACGGTGCCGTGTGGCTCCACCGCCAACCAGAAAGACATGCCGTGCGGCGAGCGCTACACCGTGGCGTTCTTCTGCATGGACACTGCCTGCGTCATGATCTTCACCGTAGAGTACCTGTTGCGCCTGTTCGCCGCGCCGAGCCGTTACCGCTTCATGCGCTCCGTGATGAGCATCATCGATGTGGTGGCCATCTTGCCGTACTACATCGGCCTGGTGATGACCAACAACGAGGACGTCAGCGGCGCCTTCGTCACGCTGCGCGTGTTTCGGGTGTTTCGCATCTTCAAGTTCTCCCGCCACTCGCAGGGCCTGCGGATCCTGGGTTACACGCTCAAGAGTTGCGCCTCGGAGCTGGGCTTCCTCCTCTTCTCGCTCACCATGGCCATCATCATCTTCGCCACCGTCATGTTCTACGCCGAGAAGGGCTCCAGCTCCAGCAAGTTCACCAGCATCCCAGCTTCCTTCTGGTACACCATCGTCACCATGACCACACTGGGGTGAGTGCAACTGCCTGTTTTTATACCCGTTTATTGAACGATGGAAGCAGCTTTTATGATTTCATTAAAACAGGAGTCGATGCATTTGCAAATATATATTTCGTAGTAAAAGGAATACTTTGTATATAAAAAAAACTACTTTGAATTGCAAATAGACATGGAGACAGTCAGCCCACATATACGCTGCGGCTTATTTGAGACTGCCAGTGTGAGTAATGGTGGGCAGTGTAGCATTTATCTATCAGCACAAACACTCGTGGCATTTTGTTTGCCTCACTTAGAGCTCGCCAAATAACGAGACAGTGTTTGAATACATACGCTACATCCGAGTACTGAATAGATGCCCAGGTGCTACACATTTGCACTCAGGATTTGACTGATGGGATGCTATATTTAGTTTCCTCTTGTTATCCGTGCCCTCTCTCATTTTTCGGCCCTGCGGAAAATTGTTTACTTTTCACACGTTGGCTGACCTGAAACAAGTTACAAGAACTCTATAAGTCGCCTCTGATATCAGGAACAAACAGTTCTGATTGATGGTATATGTGCACGGTTGGCTCCATCTGAGTAATTGATTACTTTGATTATCTTTCGCATGTAGAGAGAGAGACTGTATTCTCTCTCTTGTGTGATTCAGACAGATTCGATGACGAGGTCTGCTGTATTTGTGGCGTTCAATGTAAAACTGCTTTGTGAGGGAAATATTTTCACCGCATCATGAAGCGAGATCCCTCCTCTGTATGCCTGCCGGCGATGTGTCCCACGAGACATCCTCTGTCACCTTTATTATGATTCCCCTCTGCTCTTAATCTTTCCTTCAAGCTCGCCGAGATTTCAGTGCCATGAATGGCAAGGTGAACTTAAAAGTGTTCCTGAAGTTTAGTGCTCTTTTATGAAGGCAGAGTCGAAGAATAATTACGAGTTCCTAAAAATCAGTTCTTCACTCGGGCTGTCACGGTAGATAATGCTGCGAATGTTAATGAAAAATGTCCTTTTGGGGGGGGGGGGGAAGGAAAGAAAGAAAGAGAAGACAGAAAGTTAATTTGGCTTGTTTCAGTGATTCGTTTGAGTAATACAAAACGTATTTTTGAAAACAAATGATAAAATGAACAAAGAGGCAGGTTATTACAGGAGAAACATATTTTTCGAACAGTGTCCTCTCCTCGGTCGGTGGAGGGGAGGTTTTTAATCAGTGTGATCCAGTATTGCCGTTCATATGGCTGAGAATAGATTCTTTGTCAAAAAGCTGCCAAAAGGCTTGAAAATTTTTTTTTTCCATCCCTGTTGAGTTGACCAGACAGCATCTGTTTTGTTTGACCAAAGAAATCAGAAGCCAAACATATTTTGGGGGTTATGATTAAGCACAGAAAAGCATCATGGGAGATGAGATCGAGCCTTTTATCCAGTAGGTGTAAACAGACTCGACTCCCCGCTGATTAAACGGTTTTGATTTTTACTGGAACAAATGGTCCGTTTCTCAGCTGATCGCTTCAGCCTCGTCTCAACTTTCTTTCACAAAACTCGCTCTCTGTGTTGGTGTCCCATGACTTCACCTCAGTTTGGGAAACAACCTGAAAACGGAAGGGACCGTATCATCGGGGCGTTGAAGCCGGCTGAACCTTCATCCTCAGTTAAAGTGTGAAAGGATGTTATCAAGCGCATTTTACCGCTCCGCAATATGAATCATCAGCATTCGCCCCTCCTTGGAATTCATGTGATCTAATAGAAACACCTGACTTTACATATTTATGATGGCAAAGGTGCTAAATGTACACAGGGTGCTGTTTTGTGTATCGATCGGTTGCAGACTTGCGTTTGTGCCAGTCGTAGATCAGCTTCCACTGCTTTTAGTGCAAAAAAACAAGTTCGTACTGATTTTTACATGCAGAAAACCTTTCGTAGATCAGACACAAGTTGTTTTTACTTTTTAGATAATTAAAGCAAAAACCACTCCAGGAAAGACTGTTTTCCAATTAAAGGAAACATTTTTCAGGTATTTGGAAAAAGCAGACATTTATTAGTTTATTCATCTTCAATTTCACATTTTTCGTTAAAGGACTGAATTGCACACTCAGACCGACGGTCAATTTGGAGTCGAAAGTTGACCTCATATAGGGGGGTTTGCACTGTGGGTGGAAGCTGGAGTACCTGGATGAAACCCACGCTCAAGGAGAACATGCAAACTACACACAAAGACCCATCAGGGCACAACTTTATGACCATTATGCTCTTAGTTCGGAGTTCATGTTACTACATCACTGTGCATCCCCCAGAAAGTTGCATGATAACTATTACACAAAAGAGGAAAAAAGCAGTCGCTTCTCAGGAGAGAAACGGTCCCATTTGTCATTTTTTACACAGTGCAATTTCATATCACTGGCTGGATTTGGATCCCTCTGGCCGGCTGACTTTGGCAGCCGGACTGTATATTTGCCACCCCTGGCTTTGGTGCTGGAAACAAAAACACACAGTTATAATGGGAGGTGAAACCCTACTGCTTCCATTAATGTTTCAAACGCTCCAGTTTTATTTCACTTTTATTACAACGATCCTGTGAATGCTTTTTATAATGCATTACAATTTGCTTCATTTGGTATTTCTTCACTGGAATTACTTAATGGTAAACTGCTGCTTTTAATAAGAGTGACAATTTACTATTTGTTGACAGTTAAAGAAAACTTTTTAGAATGTTTGTCATTGAGACAAACTTGCCTAAATGCAATAAATGCTGTACAGAATGATTCACAGGCTGCATTTCATTTGACCTTTAGTTAAATACGTGATGATGCGTGACCTTGTAGCTCAAATTTTGTTCCCATGACGGTGTTTTTACGCTTCCTCGTTAAAGCCTGAAATGTTCTGCTGGCGACGGTCCCCAAACTTGCCGCCCTGTTAAGGTGACGCGACAGCAGTTATCAGAGAATCGCGGCTTGGGGGAAGCGGATTCTGATGCCGGAGGTTATGGTCAGTGTGTCAGAGATTTGTCTTTGAAGAAAGGACAAACAGAGACCCGATGAAAAGCCGAGCATGAATCCCAAGACCAGAATAGCTCTATTAGGCTGGGAGCTGTGTAGAGGCTGAACAGGCTGCCTGACCTTACCTGTGCTGCACAGCGCTCGTGTGTGAGTTTGGCTTTATGTGCGTGTTTGTGTGTGTGTGTATGTGAGTATTATAAGTGATACCTTTTGTGTCACACATACAAAAGGATAGAAATGCCAGGTTGAAAGCATTATGTAAATCGTGAAACCGAACAATGCGTACAGCCATTATGTCCGACTCACAATGGGCCGAAACACTGCGAGTCTATCTACAGCTCCAACAGGAGTGATCCTCATCACTGAGGGCGATTATTCGCAATCAGAAAAACTATCAATCCCGTGCGTGAAAAGAGCTTATGCAATCCCTTTCTGCGAGTGTTGACATTCACCGTGTTTTGTGTTCAGCCTCTGAATGTTATGGAGGACTGATGATGCCAGAAATTTTCATGGGATGCATCTGTAACACACTGAAGAGTCAAAGTCCAGCATCACCTTTATAAGCTGCATTTTTACTGGTTTGATATTTTTATTCCGCTCGTGGGGAAGGAAAAAAAAGTCCATTTTTCGCGGCGTTAAAATGACTGTATAGCTGCAGATAAGCGTGACGCTGAGCCCACAAAGAAAAGGAAAAGGGAGGTCGCGAGAAAGTTAAATCCAAAATCTTTTTTCACCCTTTGACACGCGAGCATTTGACAAGACGGCCTCTCCGATTGACCTCGTTTGAGGAGAAGTCTTACTTTTCAATGTTATGGTGCACAGCTTTATTTCTTGCCTGCATAGCATGAATCTCAATACAGTGTGAGCAGCGTTTTTTTTTGTCCTCACAGTCACACTCTGACCTTCTTTTGATGAGAACAACAAAAAACAAAACTGCTATTTTTTGCAGGATTAAAATAAATGTGTAAAGAAGACAACAGAAGTGTGGTCCCTGGTCCACATTTGTAGGCTGACATTGTATTTTTAGAACAACGGACAGTTGGAATAAGTAAAATTGTGGTCTTGTGCGTGCCACACATCCGAAGCTTCTTTGATACCTATTAAAAGGGGACAATATCTCTATAATTCTAACTGCAGCTAACAAGCAGGAGCGCTTTTACAAAACCTTGTTTTTCCTTCTCTTGCCGGTCACCCGTTGATGTGTTTAACAGCAGAAGAACGTATGCGCAGGTGACAGGGTCACAATAACCCACCTGTCAATGCTCAGAAAAATCAGCAGGGGGCAAATCTTTCATGCTGATTAAACACTTTACTGGCTCTAATTGAGCTTCTCAGGTTGTTTTCTCTTCGGTTCGCGTCAGTGTGAATCATCTCGTTTATGCGCTGACGAATGAGTGTATGGGCTCAGTACAGTTTCAGAAATCATGTTCACCTTCAAAGCATCCTTTATCAGATGGTGTGCAACTCTCAATGCAGTTCCCTTAAAGTCTCGTCTTAACTCTTTAACAACCACTTTACTGACTCTCTTTCTCTGTTGCCCTCATTCAAACTGAGGTCAATGGATAGTTTCTCTGTGACTGAGCAAAACAGGAACAGGACCACCACCCAATCAATTGTGCTGCAGTATTGATGAAAAGGGGCAGTGTTGCAGGAATATTTACTTTCAGTGGCAATATCCTCACAATGTGACTTTTTTGGTGTCTCAAGTGATGCTGTAACACACAGAACGCCGCTTACTGTTTGCTGGACTGCAAATTATCTCCCTAAAGTAAAAAAAAAACTGTCGAGATTCGTCTCAGCACCAAAAAATAGTTCTCAGTCTGTTCATCTCACTTCAGTCATTTTTATTGCCGCAGAATGGGGATTGTCACGCTGACAGGCCAACGCTGACATAAAACTCTGCCATCTGTTTTGCAATTACCTGCCGAATATAATTATTTATATTTACAATAAAATGCCGATAAGAGACGCTCGCGCTGCCATGCATGACTGACATGCATATTGATGCAAAACTGTGCGAGTGTGGGCGTCTGCACGAGTGTTTGCTCTCATGTGCACGGAGTGAACGTGCACACAAAACTAATCACACTCATCGTCGTGCGCTTCAATATCGCCAACAGTTTACTGTGGGTTTGATTATCATTTGAAGATATTACCCAGCATATTTATTGCAGAGAAGTCTCGTGGCAGTCGTCACTGACGCAACTTTATTCAAATGTGAACTGAGCCATAAAAAACTACTAATGTGCTGCAGGAAAAAAGACAAGCAAAAGTTTTGGGTTGTTTTTTTTTGTGATGCTGAAGCTCGACTAGTTTCTCGAACACCAAATAATAATCTTCCCCTTTGGGAGAGTCTTCCTCCCAGGTAATATCGCACATCTTTCAAACTTCACCGGCTCATTTCATCAAGCCGCTTTTTAAGTATCACAGCCTGTGCCCAGTCAAATGATTCAATGGGAGTGATTCCCACGAGGAGTGAACCTCTTTGTGTGGAACATCAGCGAGGTGTCCTTTTAATTGATTTCGCGATGAAACGGCTTCTGCTTTACGGTTCAATAAAATCAAATAAATCAAAACATCATGTCCACATTAAAGTGCTGTGAAGTTCAGGGGCCATACAAACTCTCAGGACACTCTGGGCTCGTAAATTAGCCGGAAGGAAGTAGTTTTAAGAAGCGCCAAGGTCGCCAAAAATGACCATTTTTCTGGTAACATGAAAAGTCTCAAATCTGCAGTGAAGACGGTTGACAATCAATTCTGTCAACAATTTTATCAGATCAGTTTGAGAAATGCCCCCCCCCTCCCCGAGGGGGCTGATTCTCACTCCGATGCTGATTCATTGGCGCACATGCATAGTTATCGCCTTTGATCGTGTCTGGGCTTTATGACCTGCCTCCCCGCGTCCTCTCCGTGTCTGCGTGAGTCCAGACAGCACAGCGCAGCAGTTCTGGGTAATGGGCTGGAGCTCAGGGAGATGAGGGGGGCAAAGGCACCGACTGGCTGCATAATCAGCCGCTCTCACTGTCCGGGACCAGGGGTGTTAAATCAACCTCAGGTGGCTGATAAAAGGATCTGGATTGAATCTCGGCGAGGTCCGCTCCCGGCGGCTGCATGCCGACGCTGGCACCGCCGGAGCCGGCTGGATACGTGGCCGCGGGCATCGGTGGGATGGGATCCAAAAGATTGATGAGGAAAGAGAAAAACCCTCTCTCCTCCCTTTTATTCTCCCTCCGACTGTCTTGTTCTCCCTCTGCCTCCCTTCTTCCCCCGTGAGTCTCCCAGGGGAGCAGCTATTTTCAGAACACAGGCACTATGTGTGAAAGGGAGTTAGCAGTTTCAACTATAATCTGAAACACGATCCAGACACAATGGATGAGAGCTGGCTGACAGGTGCACTGAAAGCAAAGGTTCACTGCCACGCCACCGGATCTCCCGAGTCTCCCACGCCTCTCAAAACATGATTAACCCAATAATGAGAGAAATATTAATGAGGTGTGCATTGAAATCTGACTCTGGTGTTATAATTAGAGTGATTCTCCCAGTTGTGGAGTCCTGGTCCTGGACGGAGGCTTGTTCTGTAGCTGAAAGTGAGTGAAAATGTTGTTATGCATGTAGGTCATGTTCCCATCTCTGCCTTAATCAGTGGCTATATATAATCTGCTTCTTTCTTCAGAGAGACTTTTAGCTCACTCCCATCTGTGTTCTCTGCTCAACATCTCTATTAGACAAAGTGGACTGGGCCTGGGGGCCAACGCCAGGACGGGACAGGTCAGACGAGCCGGGCTTTGGTTTCGCAGGGGCCCCATGATGCAATGTTAGACGGGTTTCAGCTCGGTCATCGACATGCAGTGTGGAGAAAATGATTAGATTCATGAGTATTTTTCTTTTTTGAATCCAATAAGCTCCAAATTCACTGTGAAAGTCTGTGAAGCCACCGAGGTTTACAAGATGTAAATCCTCTCATCTGCTCCTGTGTGTTTGCCTGGATTGTATGGACCAGTGTCGCAGGAGAGACTGAGTACAGCAGTCGTGACGGAGGCCCCGTTCACCAGAGACAAAGACGCCGTTTCTTATAAGCTTTTTTTTTTTTTTAATCGAATAGGTGTTCCAGCAGCACAGAGACGGCGTATCTGGAGACCGATACTTTTCGAAAACAACTCCCAGAGAGGATAAACACAGAGATTCACCTGTTGTGTCTCCATGTGGACACTGAAGCAGCGTCTCAGGATGAAAAGACCGCTGTCACGCCGTTCCCCCTAATGCGCTGAGTTTGTCGAAAATTAACATTTTTCCAGGTTTTTCTCACTATGTTGTGATTCAACTCCCTTTTTATATTGTCTTTTTTTGTGCGTTCACCACCCACTGGTCTGGGGTATTTATAGCAGCATCTAGGGAGGGGTTCCAGTGTTTTCGGCTAGTAGGAAACTTTCCCTGCTATGGGTCCATCTTTACAAGAAACCCATACCTTTTCCTCTCTGTGTGGACATAACTTAGGGCCAAAATAATGCGATAGTACAACAAATAAATTAAAAATTGCCACAAAAACCGTTATTTTGTAACTGAAGTTTGTGAAGCTTTTTTTTTATCAGCTTAGCTTCTTGACTAATTCTTCATGCCTGGGTTTAAAGGCATCATGAAGAATGACCTAATCATGAGTACAGTTGTATTAAAAACATCTGTCAGTGTCTGAAAATAATCGGTTTACAGCAACTATTGACAAGAGGGAAAAAAAACACACAATTACGTTTGAAAAGTTATTGCTTCAAAGCACACTGAATGAAATTCAGCTCCCAAGTTCCTCTTAAAAAGACGAACCATATATTTGTGGTTATTTAGACTCGACAACGTACGTACACAAGCTCTTAGTTTTAGTTTTTATCTTGCACATCAGCGTTGCTGCCTTTTCGTCTGACCTCTCTCCAACTTGCATCCTTCAACAGCTGACAGGCGGGATCCGGCTGTTCTTTATCTCAGAGTTTGTGCTCCTCATGAATATTTCAAAACATGTAAATGAGGTTAATTGTCTCACTTGACCAATGATCCCCGAGCAGCCCATGCTGCTGGGAAACTGCAAGTCTGCAACGGCGAGTCGGGAGCGGTGAGTTGTAGTGATGGTGGAAAAAGCGCCTCAATCTCGGGCTGACTGGGACGAATCGTAATCTTGACTGTGTTCGGTTTATCGTAGCGGGATTAATTAATATAGGTGGAACAAAGAAACCTGCATTAAAACTGATTAGGGATCTGTTGGAATGACTAATTTTTCTGGACCATGAATCTGATTCAAGCACTGTCTTTTTATGTACAATTACGGCTTCTCCTGCGCTGAATGTGGAGCGATGCAGCTTTTCGTTTGATTAGGGAGCAAAAAAAAATAAAAAATCCATACTCGCCTCATATTCATGTGCTGGATTTGTTTGGCGTACGGTTAATAATGGAGTTGGATTGCATTTGGGGATCAACAAATGCTAATTAATTTGTGAATGGCATACATTGTTCTGTTAATAATTCAGTAACCGTGTGCCAAGCGGAAACAGAACTGGGATGTAGTGCCGCATAGTTTGTAAGTGGGAATGTTCTTTCGCACAAATCATGGGAGGTTACAGATTGTGGTGGTTTTCTGTGCCAGTCTGCTTTCAGATAGAATTAATGGGCTATTTTGTTGCCACGCTGAACCCCTGGGGTCAAAACGAGTGCAGCTTGTAGGAAATTAGAAAAATTCCTGCCTTTATCAGGCCAAGATGCTCTTGGAGCCAATTTCCCAACACAAGGCTCTTTAATAGAAACCTTTCTAATGATAGCTGTGGAATTTAATTTAGCTCCAACACGGGTTCATTTAACACCTAAACTCATTTAAAAGGAATTAAACTTGCAGGGGATAGTGGAGTCTGGCAAGCTTAACGACCTCTGCTCGCTCCAGCTATTTCTCTCGTTTTCTGGTACTGATGTGGCAAAATGACCAAAGCCCTTGCCCCATTGTCCCACATGCTTCGCACTCGCATGGCGCCCTTAACATCCACGCATGCACATGCCGACCTCTGGTCCGACAGTGGTAAACAAGAAAAAAATGACCTGATAAGGCCGCGGCGCTGCATTTTCATTCACGTGGCGTTTAACCCGTTGCAATACTTACATCGTTTTTTTCCTCAGGGTGGAGCAGCAGCACAGCCTGTGCAGGAAACAAAATCAGCTGTCAGATCATTGAATTGTGTTGTTTCTACATGACCCGTAACATTTGAGTGGCAGCAGCGCTGATGAGCTCCATCGGTCGCTGTGGTCGCAGCATAAATCGTCCATCAATAACCCGAATGAAGTTTAAAAGAAAAAGGAAAAAAAGAGTAGGTTGACCAACGTATGACACGCTGATGAAATTCTCTGTATAGTGTGTGTGTGTGTGTGTGTGTGTGTGTGTTGCTACTTAGAACAATGTAATTGATGCTACATTAAGAAAATGAATTGTGCACTACATCATGAGCACTGCTTTTTTTTATCGTAATCAAGCAGTAACTCTTGGGGATGAATGTGATGAGACATAAACAAAGCCATACCATGTGATCATGTTGGTGCAAATGGAGCATTTCCTTTAAATTCAGCCTAATTAATGACAACACGTCAGTGGCTGATTTTGTAAACTCAGCAGTTTCTTCAATCAGGCTCTGTAACGGTGACTAAAAGTTTTCTAATTTATTTCATTAAATCCTCCACCGCGTTGTTCATCTCCATACAAACAATTTGCGCCTCGTTGAGCGGCCCTTCATCCACCTTCAGAGCGTTTCAGCTTGAAAAAGCCGAACTGTTCACTCTTGTTTTTTCTGTCACTGGACTCCAATTTTTTATCCTTTCATCTCTTCTCTTTCATCTGTTTTTCTCTTTCTTGTCTTCAATGTTCAGGACTTTCCTGCTGCCAATGAGGTATAATGACTGTTTTTCATACTTGACTTACGATAACAAAGCAGCGAGCCCGCGACCGACTATACAGTAAATGCCAGCAGCTTCATAACCGGTACAGTGTGTTCTCCCCCCGTGTTGTCCGAATACTGCGCTGAGCACGGTCGCGTTCACACAGCGAGACCGTTCCTGGGTATGAAAGCCTGTTATGAAGATATTCCTCCACGTTATTCGTCACGATGTCACAGAAACGACAGAATAATGGAGGAGACTGGCAGATCTGCATTTTGTTAATCGTTTGGATTTTGTTTCGTGTCAGCTTGCTTACAAAAGTCTCTCTGCTGTAATCGGGAGCTGTCAGCATCCCCGATCTTTGTTCCCACCTTCCACATCAAACACGGAGGCGGCTGCTGTCGTGTGCATGAGAAGTCGTTTTTTTTTTTTGACAAGACGCAACGGAAAGTTCCATTTGGTTCTGTTAGACAAGTTCAAATTGTCGTGATTGGGAATGGAAAGTCATGAATGTGTCTCCGTCCAATTTAAGAATGTGTGAAAGTGACCATGACATGTTTTCTGAGCCTGTTTACAGCGTGGCAGCAGTGTCTTTTGCTCGGGTATCGCCAAGCGGGCTCGAAAGAGTGAGTTTTCGGGTGATCGAGTTTGGTTCGCTATGGTCAAGGAAAGTAAGAGGAATGGGAGAAAGGAAATTATGCAGGGAGACGGGGTGAAAAGTCCAAACCCACAGAGGAAGGAGGGGAAGTTGTAAAATTTTATGAAGAATCAAACTTCCCTTGCCAAATGTGACACGGAAGGAAAGGAGAAGCGTTAGATTGGAGAAGGTGGAAAGAAAGAAGCAAGTCTCTGGAGAAGGAGGAGAAAGGACAAGGTGGTGAATGGAACGTCAAATTAAAAAAAAGGAGAGGCGGAAAAAGGCCAGCGACGCGGAGGAGAGAAGGTGTGATGCTATCTCGTATAGTTTCCGACATGCTATCTGAAGATGTTTGTATCAGGGCACAAAGAGGAACCTTGAATGACACGGCATGCTCTGTACCCAGGATGAGTGCGTTATTTTTAGATGCTCTGCCCTTATCTCACTACACAGCTGGCGAGGGTTCGGCTCGGAGAAAAGGTAAAGAAAACGTACTAATAACCTTCAGTGTGCAGTGAAGGAGGGCGTGAACGGGGAAAAAAAACATTGGTACAGTTACAGTGTCTGAGAGGACAGCGAAGGTTAATTGACTGTATGTGAGAAAATGCACGAGAGCTGGACAAATAAAGTTTTTGATCGAGCTCCTCGTGTAAATCAAATTTAAATTGCCAGTGAGAGTTTTATGGCTTTTGTGTCTGGGTCCTATCTAAGCTGCATGTCTCACATTGTAAATAATCCGGCCATGTATATTTATGATTTTCCATTTCCTTCGCAAAGCGATGCTGGAAAAAGCAGTTTTCCAGTTTGAAGAAACAGTGTTGTACTTTCCATTTCGCCGCACCTTTTAATATCAATTTATATGCAGCTGACTTCATAAAAATAAATGCATTACGTACGTTTGGCTGCAGTTTTTTTAAATCCCGTAATTTCTTTTTCGTCAGTATCAATATTGAGTGTGACTGAGTGGTGGAGCTGCTTTATTTATAACAGCTTCATGAGCCCTGTTAGGCTATTTAACGAAAACAGGAAGGAAAGGAAACAGCGAAAGGGATTGTCGCACTGTGGCAGAGAAGTTGCTGTTAGCAGGTACTATCATTAAAATGGAAGCACCTAAAAAATAAAAATGAGCAGAGTCAAGCTGAGTAGAGCCCAGTGGGAAACCCCCCACTAGTCTGGGACCATAGAAAAGCCTTTAACCTAATGGAGCCCACGGGAACCAAGAACAGATCCACATTAAAGTCGTTCGTTTCTTTCTGACTGTTTTAAGGACTTGCAGTGCATTTGTTTCTGGTGAATGCCGCATTCATATGATGTTGGAACCAGGAGGTGATCACAACAGATTTGCTCCGATTCTTTACCTCACTGAAAAGTGTTTAACATTTGATGTCATGCGGCTCCAGGAAGCACCCAACCACACACAGTATCCACTCCTCCTCCTCCTCTCGCTCTTCTTCCTCTTGTGCTCAGTCAAGCAACCGGCAGAAGATGCTAAAGGGACTCTCTGGAAGCCGTGTTTAGTCTGTTCATTTTGGGCGGGATGCTGCTCTCCATGGAGGACGACTCGCTCCTTTTGTAGCTATAAAAACACTCATCAGAAGACAAAAAAAAGATGGTTCCTAATTTCAGGTGATTGTACACAGATAAATGAATAACACAATATTATTTTTCCTGCATGTTAAGGTCATAAATCTTGCATACTGAATGTTCAAAGAGCTGCAATTTGCAGAAACAATCTCATTCTCTGATCATTTTTACCCAAACAAGTTTCTGAAATGGGTTCCTTGCTGCCGTTTTCATACTGAGCGAGTCAATGGCACATATTTCACTATCAAAGTCAACAACAACATCTTTTTTACTTCAAAAAGAAAAATCGCTCTCTTCCCTGAGTGGTAGAAATCGTCATTCAGACATCAAACATGCTTCACAGAGAAAAAAAACACCTGCATGTAAGTTCGAGAGTCTGAAACATCACTGCAACACGACAACACTGTTTTTATCTGCAAAGGAAGCAATGTGTGTTTTGTCTGCATGTATTTTATCCACTTTTCTGTCTCTTTTCTGAGCACTTTCAACCTTGTAAAAGTTCAGACGGCTTCGTACTTTGCAGCATTTTTCTACAGCTGATTTGCAAAGCCGATGCAGTCAAAACCTCTCCAAAAAACTCGGTTGTATTTAGCACTGTTATGTTGCTCATCGTCCAGATTACACATAGATAAATTTGTTTTGAGACAAAATTTGCACCTTTTAATCTTATATCTCTCAGCCTTTTTTTATTGCATGATTGTAGTCGAGATCCAGCTGTGTTAAAACCGTCAACAGTTTGGTTACTTTTGAAACTCTCCCAAAATAAAGTTCCTTTTTTTGTCGTTCGGCACCAAAACGCATAAAAACTGACAGACGACAGAGGAATGGTGAGATAATAGGTGCTGAAAAGTGACAGCTCTCACCCGGTAACATAATATTGTCCCTGTTAGGCCATAATTTGTGAAGATGTGTTCACTCCAGGAAGCTGGTCAGACTGTGAGCACCTCGCAATCTGTGTCACCAACACAAGCAGCTCCTGTTTAAAGGTGAAGAAGATACGACGGTCAGACTGTCTGACCTGATGTTGCTGTTTGTTGTCAGTCACAGGCCGTGGTGCATTATTTACAACAAACAACAAAAATGAAGTCCTGCTCTCTGTTACCTGAGACACGAGCTGCAACACTGATGCCAAGAAAGTTGGAGTGTAATGAGGAAATGCATGTGTGTCTCATCTACCTGCCCAATATTTACCTTCACCGTTTACAAATGAATATACAATCTGGTTATGGCTCTTAATGCTCAGTTACGTTTGCATCAAGGCGTTCTTGTAATTTTTTTGGATTCAGCTGAGAACAAATTTGACTGAGGAGACATCAGATCAGGCTTAACTTAAATTACTCCCAATGGAAGCATGTTGGTAATATTGCAGTAAAAGTATTACGTTTGTTTTCTTTTCTCAGTCAGCTTTTTCACACACAAAATAAGATCAACACTCAGATTTGTTGAGCGTTTTCCATCCAATTATACAAGTTTCTTCAAAGTAAGATTGAACTGCTATTTTTTTTAATCCAGTATCAATTCTTTATTTGGTAACTTACAGTATTATTGCATCAAAAAGGCCAATTATTTCAAATATTCCAGATGGAAAGACTCGTGTATATTCCACAAATACACTCGCTTCTGTTTTCAGCTATTTTTGCAATGCGGCATTCACAATGTGCATCTGAACTTCTAATATGATAATTATAGTGCACATGTATGAGGCAATTATACAACTCTGGTTCACATCAGTCTGAAAGTTGGGAAAAAAAGATGTTCCTGCTTAGCGACAGGAAATAAACACTATAAATGGCATCGCAACAGTTTTCTGTGAAGAAAAAGACAAACACAGTATTTGTCTGTAAGTAGGGAGTGAATATCAAACTTTTACACAAAATAAATCAGAACATAATAAATTTGTTTTCATTCATGCTCTACTGCTTCATCTTTAGGCCGTTGTTCATCTTTAATAGAGCAGAGAAAGATAAAGTCATCACTTGCACACATATTTGCACCAGTGGACAATATAAACTGACCAAATAATCCAAAAGAACATATTGTGAGTTAAGACTTCCGAAAGGCTTTTTGTATCATGGGACATGTTCTGCTTTGGTTTTGTCCTCCTCCTGTACTTCACAAAACTGTGGGCCTTCAAAATCATTTTACTCGTATGCAGTGATTTTACTCTGTCATTAGAATGTGTAAGTTGTTCACTGGCAGAGTTTGAATGGCATTCCTGTGAAGTGCTGCCTGCAGTGAAAGAGCCATAAAGCAATCCAAAGAATAAATAAACAGATAAACGAGAACCTCAAGCATTTTTCAATTACCGTTCGAACAGCCTCAAAGCCTGGATGAAAGGCTCCATTCAGAATCGTTATCCTCTGTCAAACAGCAATGTGCCTCCATTTGTGGCCACGCCAACATGACACATCTTCTCTTCAAGTGATTCAGCTGCTCTGGATGCCAATTATGTAGACATCCTGAGGCTAAGATGACCTCCCGGTGTCCTTGCAGTGTGAGGAGCCTCTCCAAAGCTTGTTATTCTCACACAAGCGCGTTTACGCTACTTCTTTCACCACTGCATTTATTGCTCGGCGGGCAGGTGCTGGTGAAGTGAGCCGCACAGACATTAATCTCTGGATGATTGTTTCTTTCTCCAGCTGTTGTTGCGCTTTAAGATTGAGCTCAACATCACATTTTCTTTTCACTGTCAGTTGTCAGGGATAGTTTTCCAGAAGAAAAGAGCTTAACAATATTAAAGTAATTGTCTCACCTGTGACATACTTTTCTTACTCCGAACTAACAATCTGTTTCATGTGAATCAGATGTGGGAAAGTTACTTTTAGATTGCAGTGATGTTTCTTTTCACTCCGTTTCAAGTTCTTGAGGTTAACGTAGAAATCTTCACAGATATCAAAATGTTAGCTGGACGTTTCCTGAAAATTTAACTGCAATGCCCCTTGATGAGTAGAAACATTTAAATGACATACAATGAAATAAAACTAACCCAAAGGGTAAATACTTACAAATGTGTCCCAGTGAGTCTAAATTGTTCCTGCTGCTCTGTTTTTTTTTCATTAAAGAAACAAAGCGAAGAAAACAATCTACAGTTTTAATCCACAGGATTCATTATTTCATGAATAATTGAGGGGCAAAACAAATTCATTGTCATGTTGTTAAACACGGTCAATGCCATCTGAAGAGTTTAAATATTAGTCACCTTTGTCAGCATGGGGCAAACTTTAGTGTCGGCCTCATCAGGTTATTTCGCAGCTGCAGCTTCTTGACCTCTGATGTCTTTTTGGCAGGCCGCTGAAGTCGAGGAGTTGCAATAACGAAGGCAGCTTGAAGCACAGCCAAGCACAGCAATCAATAATGATGATAATACGGATAAGACTCATGCCTGGCTGTTACAATCCTGCTTATATGGGGGGTCCTGGAACACCCTTGTATTTTTTAACAACGCCCTTTAGCTTGAGCTGGGCCAGCACGTCGTTGGTGGTAATACTCCACAACATATGGCAATGCCTGGATCACTGCCACCTGTCAAGGGACAAAAATGTTGCTGTAATACATAGAAACACACAGTTAAAGCGCTAAAACAAAGTACAATATAGGTTATTGTGCCTGTAAAGTGTAAGATTCAAACAAGGTTGAATAGAGTTGAAACTAATATATCCAATTATTATTGGTTGATGAAGAACATTTAACGTGTTGAACTTGATGTCCTCCTCTTGTTTATGTTTTCAGAAATTAACGTTATACTCACTGTGAAAGTATTTAACTCGTACAGTTGTAGGTGTCTGGCAGGTCTCTCTTGAAGTAAGCGAAAGCCTTTGTTTTGTTTGCATTACCTCCACGGAGCAGGTTGCGTTTGAAGTAGCGTCTGTAGTGTGCGTGAGCAGGATTTCATGGAACTCTGAGAGAAAGAGACACTGAGTTGTTTCATGTACTGTGGTCCAAGCTGAATACTTTTACAATGTGAAACGAACACTTACAGCAACGTGTTGAATCTGTCTTTGCCTGGACGTTCCTCTCGTTGGAAATGTCAAAGTTGAAACTGTTCTCGAGCATTCGGAGGATTTCAGAAAATAACTTCGTTGCAGCCTTTTCCAATCAGCACAACCAGGTTGGTTTGTTGTTTGGAGACGGAAGCAGATTCATCATGTGTCACGTTACGTCAAACATCAGAAGGCCATTTATCATCGTAGGCCTATTCTTACATTAGGAAGCTTTAAATAATATATTCTTGTCTCAAAATGTTAATAATGTTACGTTTTTAATTAATTCTCCTTTGCGTAGTGTATGGATTAAAACAGACGTTAATCTCTTGGTTGTTTGATTGACACGTCATTTATATAAATTCATCAAAAACTGAAGGATTTATGTCCAAACCTTTGAGACGGAGAAAAACTGCCAGCATTTAGTTTTAATTGCGTGACGTTGCTCAGTGACATAAATCCACTGTGAATCATAGCGTGTTTTTGCAGATATGTTGTGGCATCTTCAACTATATTTAATAATATGTCTTTATTCTGCTGGTGGCAGTCTGTTCGCTCACCGCTTTTCTTCCAGTTACCGCACCAACATAAAAATGAATGAACTGCACTCATCGGACAATCGTTGGCCGTCATTGACAGGTACTCGCTATTACAAGGTTTCCCCACAAAGGGAGCATGTGTGGTGATTACTGCCACGCACTGAGTAAATGTAGACATCTTTTACTCATTTAGTGTCACTCTGTTAATGACGGCAGTTTGCTGTTGGCAGCGCTATCACGGCGTAGTGGAGATACTTAAACATATTGCCACATCCTTAAATTGCTCTGACGAGAAAACTTTTGGCAAGTATTGAATTCCATCTATTGAATTCTGCCTGGCAGCTTTATTAAATCCATTTAGATGGTTTAAAATGTCAAGCTGAAAGGCTTAAAAAATGTAGCCTGATGGATATAAAATCCCCCACAGGCAGCCGGAGCCCTGCCCCAGCATGGCCCGCAGATGAGACCAAACGGCGTATCGTCGCAGCAGCACAGCGACTCGAGTTCCCAGCGGTGCACAACAGCAAAGTGTCCTTTTTTCTGCTCCGTGTGCACCTCTTTTTTTTTTTTTTCATCGCTCCGATTCCTTCGTCTGAGCTCAACTTGTTTGTGATTCCCGAAAACCGACCTGGAAGAACTGTGTCAGCTCAGGGAAGGTGAAACGAAGAACACGGAGCTTGTGTGTTTTCGCCACTTTCCTCGCGTTTTGAACGACGTTAGTGCAACACTGCGCCGCTGAACTGTCTGTAAAATTCAGATTTCTGCACCTCTCTCTGAAAGTACAATCCCCACGACAGCTCATCAGTCGGCTGTTCGCAGGAATTGTTGCTCCTCTGCCTCCGTTTTCTGTTGCGGCACCCAAAAAAACTCAGCAGTGAGCTTTTGCTGTATCATTTATTTATGGGTTAATCATCCTTCATCGGCTCATTCCATCCCTTGACGGAGCAACGCTGTCTGTGGCTGCTGCAACGCAATGCTTAGCTCAGTTTAACGTGTGTATGGGAAATGAACCTCGATGGAGGTCACACGTCAGTCTCAGGTGGTGTATAAAAATGTGCTTCCTGTGTTTTAGCTTATGCTGAAAATTAGAGTGATAAATCCGCAGAGACTCGGCCGCCGCGTTCACACTGGCGGCCGAGTTCGTCGGAGAGGAATTCAGCCACGGATGTTCCGCCGGCGCGGATTATTTGTGGGAGCGTGAAGCGAACCACGAAGACGCGCTGAACGAAAGAGCAGCGCGGGGCAAACGGCTATCTGCTCGCAGCAGAGCGTCACCGGTCCGTGCGACCGAGGGAGTCTCGCTGCCATTTTCGACTCCGTTGTAGATTTTGTGAGCGATCCACAACGATCAGCTGATCAAAAGAAAAACCACCACCGCGCTCAGCCGTGCGCACAACATCAGTGGTGTGACGCAAACGTGGGCTGTGTTGCGTCGATATTTCAGTTCATTGCTCATGTATGTTTGTTGTATGGATGTTTTATTCATGAGAGAATACACAACATATTATCACAAGGTTTTGTTGTGCTTTCACGTTTAAATTTTCTTTTAAAAAAGGTAAAATATTGAAAAAGCAGTAAAACTAAAGGGCTTTAGAGGTCATCCTTCACCCTTTATGGTTAATTTGGTCAAAATAAATGAAACCAAACAAAAAGACAAGTAGAACTATGTGAACCTGCCTGCTTGGTTTCCAACGTTTTTCTCCTGGTGCCTCTAAATTTTCCCTGAGAAAGATGGTCGACTTCATCCTTGATTTCCATCATGATTTGCTAAAACGTTACAGTGAAGCCAAACTGCGGAGGAAACACACTCTCATTAGCACATAAAAGCAGGAGACTTCACAAAAGAAGCACTTTGTCACGTTCCCCAGGTCTGCTCTATATTTTAGAAAGTGTCAGATTATTTTTTGGATTTTTTCTTTGAAATCTGCAGTTTTAAGTTTGGCAACCTTCCAGCAGGCGCCGCCTCAGGGCCCCCCTGTGATGTGTGGCGCCCCCCGAGGGCGCCCGTGACCCCAGCTTGGGAACTCCTGTGCTGCAGTAACAATGTCACTGCAGTCAGGGTGCCCTACAAGGGATAAACTGAGAGAAGCAAACACTGTTTTCTCCTCTTGTCACAAGATTGCACTAATTACTGGCCTTTGTCAACAACCTGGAAGCATTCTGAAAGGTTTGTTAAAGTTTTAGGTACCGTGAAGAGTTTTTGGCACAAAATTACAACCACTCAGAGGGTTTTAACCGCAAAATATGAAGTCCAACAGCCTTTTTGAGATTGCTTCAAAAAGGGGACATTTTTCTACTCATTTTCTGTAGCCTTCATTTTCATTTATTCAGCTGGTGAAACTACGTTTTGAAAAGAAAATAAGGCATTAAGTGCTTAAAGCAGGCCTTTGAAAGCCACTGATATACAACACAGTCGTCAACAGGACGCAATGAGCGACTGGAGCCAAGTAGAGAAGTAAATTGACGAAATGAATCGCATATCAAATTTGAATTTCAAAAAGCTGCCTCCATTTTTGAGCACTCCATAATAAATAGCAGCTTGGACTGGCAGATTGGTTCTCCTTTGAGCAACAGCATAATCGTGTGCCATGACTGTCCAGTTTATTAATTTGAATATCACAAGCCAACAATAAAACACAGCAGGTTGTCGAGCATTATGTGACACTGACGGACTTCTGTTTGGCAGCGGAGAGACGAAGGATCATGATGGTTATGAAATAGAACAAGTGACACACCTAATTAAACAGAGCTTACAGTCATAATGATTCTCATAAGTGAGATAGAATCCCGGTTATTTCATGGTATACTTGCAAAAACCCAATGTGAGATGAAAGCTTTTCCTTTTGGGCATCAAATAATTTGGAAAAACAGTGCATTTTGACGATTAAGGTTTGAAGGTTTACACTTATTTCAATTAGATGTGAGACTGAAGCTGATTCACATTTGGCCTTCGTCTGTGTTGTTCAGAGTCACTCTGAGCTGCAGTCCACCAGTTCCTGCAGTTGTTGGAAATTCAAATCGTTAGGTGTATCATGCACCACCTGTGCCTACTGGATCTCCCCACTGTGGCACAGCGGGGACATTTCGCTTTGAGCTTCATCCTTTGGAAATTTGCAAAGTCCTGAGAAGCCAAACTCTGCAAGTAAAAGTGAAAAGGAGCCAAAAAACATGTCGATGCTTCCACAAAATGTGGGCGCATTCAGTCGACTCTTGCGTTGAAACCGGATAAATGCCTCAGTGTGATCTCGCCACGTTTTAACGTGATGTAAGCTGACTGTGTTTCTGTTGACATCTCAGTGTAAAATCCACAACTTCTCTAAATATGAAGTTGAAGGTGCACAAGGCCGTTGGTTGCTGTGAATAGTTTGAGATATATGTTGATGAAATCTTTCCTTGACCTCTCGTCATCTCCCACCGTTGTAAACAGCCTTTAAACTTTGCTCATGTAGCACTTTTTTTTTGTCATTCCCAGCAAGCTCAGTGCGCTCAAAATGATCTGTTATTCTCCCATACGGATGGCAGTGACTAATGGAGGCACCCTGGGTTTTATCTTCCTGCCCATGAACACATGAACGGCACAGATTGGATTCAAAACTCCATCTTCAAGACCGAAAGGTGCCTTGCTGCACCAACTTAGCCAGAGGAAAAAAAAAAAAAAGAACAATTTGGCCCTACAGTCTCAAAATTGCTGTTTACTCCACTTATTGCAAACAAAAACTTTTTTTGCAACTTTTTAACAACAGCCTGTTGGGAGATTTCAGGACTGATCCATCAAGAAAATTGTGTGCATGATCTTGAGGGAAGCAATTTTATTCTTTTAGTCACATCTCAGCCACAAAAAAGCCTCAAACGTACACATATAAAATACAAAATGTGTTAAAGAGAAAGATAATTTCTAGATGTTTTAGCCGTTTGACTGAAT
Source organism: Malacoctenus gilli (assembly GCA_032164315.1). Taxonomy (NCBI): domain Eukaryota; kingdom Metazoa; phylum Chordata; class Actinopteri; order Blenniiformes; family Labrisomidae; genus Malacoctenus; species Malacoctenus gilli. Next base: position 12,658,741 of record JASSRZ010000072.1, on the reverse strand, counting down.
ATCACAACTCATTAGTAAAATTATCACTCCTGTTGTCATCAAATCATTGCACCTTCACTCTGCTGATCATTTAAATCTATTGGCCATATTTGCTCGAGTGTTTTGTTCCAGTGTCTTTTTTGGCTGTGATTGTGTCGCAGGTTTTTTTTTTATGCTGCTGTTGTACTTCTGCTTGACTGAGCCGTGTGGGATGCTGATGCTGGGTCAGTTGTTCATTTTCAGAGCTCCAGAGGAATTACAAGGCACTTTCTCGCTTTTATCACGTCCATCAAACACCTCCGTGCCTGTTTTCTTGAGTATGTCGGTAATTTATCACGTCGTTGACTGCGGGAGAAATCAGATGTATCTGTTTCTTCCCCACCTCAATAAAACCGTGTTCCACTTAAGATATACATTTTTACTTTGCTGCACAAGTGACTTATTGCTGCTCACAACTCTAGAAATGCGGCAAAAAGCTGTTTTACCACTAAAGAAGCGACAATAGTGTGAAAAGTTTGCCTGCTTTTTCTCTGTATGGTTATATAAAGATTAAGATATGGAAGCCTATGACTGTTCTTTAGGAGCAGCCTAAAACTATAGTTCCGTTATAACAACCTATGACTTTACCCTTTGACAAACATAAAACTTCAGTAAGGCAGAAGTAGTAGTTTTTATTTCAGAGTAAATTAGGAGTTGTGTTTCCGGGAGCTCTTGCAGCACTCGTTGGAGTCGTCACACTGCCGAGTTTCAGCGGCGAACCGGAATACAGAGCAAATATAATGTGACTTCTTGCGCCTTTGCTCTCCGGGCCATTAAACTTATCATTGGTCTCATTATATGATGGCGTACTCTCGATTTGCTTGTTTGGACGCCGCTGTGGTTTCTGAATGTTTCCGAGTGGTTCATAATGAGGCACCAATGTCGGTTGCACTTTTGGCTTAATTTAATGGCACCTCTTAGTGGCAAAGGGTCACATACAAAGAGCACACACAGTGCCCCGTCGCTGCTGCTGCGGCTCACGACTCTGTGCGTGGGTGTGCCGAACAAGGCCATTTCGCCTCCATTTATTCCACACTTGTGAATTACTGTTTGTCAATTCTTTATAAACCTCTTCAGGAGACCGCATAGATTTGTTTTCCCACACTGCTGTCACCTCATGTCCAACAGTGATTGCCACTATTGATTTTGTTCTGTGTTTCCAGCCACAGGAGAGCACATCTCCGCCTGTTGTGTCTGAGCCCCCGTTTTCTATTTTTTCTTTTTAATAATTTAAGAGAGGATTCGGAAGCTACGAACAAGGTGTAATAATTGTGCTTTCTGGCACATGTCACTCAGGCTTCTGCAGAGACATTGAATCACTTCCCACAACTAAAAACAACTTTTTTGTTTGAAGTTATCAACTATAAGCTTGAGATTGACTTTTCTTTTCTTCAGTATCGACTAATTTCTGCACGATATCACCCGTCCTGCGCTTGTGTTTGTATGTTGAACTCTTATAATAGAGGAAGAAAGAAAGGTTGACATTGCGTCAACATAAACATATTAAAGCTTTACTTTCAAAAGAAAAAAGGTAAGCGTCTCGCAACAGTGTAATATAAAGCTTCATCTGTACATAGATTTATGTGTGAACCCAATGACTTGTAAATCTCCACTGTGGTGTCAATAACTGCAGTGAAGCATTCGATGCTCATATTATGATGATATTGAACATGCAAACTTCGCACTCTGACTTTACAAACCCTCCTAAGGTTCTCTGCTAGTTTTGTGAAACCTGGTTAGTACACCGAATTATATAAAAGTGAAATGATCGCACATTAGTGGGAAGAAGCAGGTCTGTCATGTTCAACCTTGAGTTTGAGCCAAACACTATACATACTCTGTGTAAACACAGCGGGTGAAAAACATTGTGCAGAACAGCGATCGCAGGATAAAGGTGAGGGAAGCTTGCCTCATCCTTATTCAAGAGTAAATACAAAAGATTCTGTGTCTAATACTGGGGATCTTTATTAAGACGTGAGTTAGAATCATTCAACAGGTTTTAAGGAGTTGGAATTGGCTTCTTTTTCTATTTGAGGAAAATCTGTTGTCCCTCAATGAGCTACATGTCCATGAAGTTCGTACTTGTGTTTATGATGCTCCAAGAGTTTAGAACTAAAGGGTCAGAGTTTTCAATTAACCTGCAATATGTTTGAAACCACACTCACAGAAATGGGTGAAGTTTTTTTTGCCAATAAAAATGTGCCGATATAATATTTATATAGAGTGATGGGTAAATAGACAGAAAGATGCAGATGGTCTTGATTTGACGAATGCATTTCTGTCAACCTTGACAACATCACTTTTCATCACTCATCTTTTCTCCAGTGATTTGGTTCATGGTTTAAAAGTCAGACACCTTCTTAGCTTCTGCCTTGTGTTGTATACTAGTTCATACTTGGCATCATGTTGACGCTATTCGGTTGCACTACGATGGCCTTTATGTCAAGAGTAACAGACCTTAGTAATAGTCTAATAGCTTTGCTGCTCAAGCAGTAAAAACTCCAACATATTGGTGCGAGTGGCATAACTGATGAGTTTTCGTGTGTGCAGTTTATCAGCTGCGCTTTTCATTTGTGTTGTCACAATCAGTGTGCAGGCGTTGTTTTTTGTAATTAGAAGCATTTGACTAAAAAAATTTCCTCCCATCCGCTTCTCAAAACTGAAGCAGATCTTTAAATTACTTCGCTGCAGCAGATATCTGTTTATGTCTTTCTGTTTTTACTATTTCCAAGTATTCTTCCATTATCAGTGAGCGATCACTCACCACAGCAGCTCCACATCCATAAAGCTTAATTTTAATACACAAATTCCTTTAGTCTCATGTATATGGGGAGTTCACTTAATGATGAGAGGCAGTTATGGTGCACCGTTATTTGTAGAGCGTTCTCCTAATTGCATATGCAAAAAAGCGATGTGTGCACTTTACTGCTACACAAAGAGCGCCTCAGATGTAGCGCCAACTGTGCTTCCAGGCTGGTGTGCCTGTTTGATTAAACGCACACCGAGGTAGCAGAACGCAACACAAATGAGGTGCACAGGACATGCCGAGCGCTCACTGGTAAATAATGTCTGCGAGTGAAGATTGTTTTAACTAATGTCAACAGAAATATCTTCCCCTTGATTTTTTTATTCTAGGTGCAATTTTGTTTGGATGGGTTTTTGCTAACGGGCTAACACGATAATTTGTAGTTTTTTTGTTGGTTTTTTTTACAGCGCTCTGTTGAGTCGTTGAAAGTCTGGATGATATGGATTATTTAAAGGCTCCCACTGGTTGAAACTGAACCTCGTGAAGATTTCCTTTACTTGTTGCTTGAAACACCTCTTTCTTTCTCATCTTCTTTTTGTCAACGACCTCGCTTCTTTGTCGCAGGAATCCTTGACATCCTTTTCGTGAGGTTACGCGGGGGAACTCACCTCTATATTTAGTTAATGCTATAATGACAAATCGGTTAGGCTGACAAAACTCAACTACACAAACACAGTATTTTCAGAAACGCCGCCATCTCCGCAGTGGTTTCTTGCTGTGTGGGCGTAAAGCTTTCACTGCTAATATGTGAGGTTTCTTTGCACGGAAAGTTTGCTTTGCCAACACTCTGCTGAGTTCCTTTCAAGGATCACACAGCGCGGTCCTCCGTGACTAGTTAGCGCTCTTCTTGAGGATGCCTAAACTTAAACGCCAACTTCTGTTCTGTCAGAAACACGAACTTTGCAACGTCTCACCTGAAAATTGTTGAACCCTTTTCATCCCTCTGATGTTTGAAATCACTTGATTCAGTCAGTAGTTGCCTCTGAGGCATTTTTTTCAATATCAAGTATTTTTGTTGGGTGAGTGTGGCTGTATTTGAGCTCACAATTTGCTCCGGTTTGGCTCAATTACCACGAATGCGAGATGGACAAAAAAGCAAAACCACAACATGGCTAAAGCACATTAAATTCCCACTGATTTTGGAAAGTCTGGTATCCAACGAGTCTCTCATGTCTCACAAAGAGACGTCCTGTTTTTGTTTTTTGTTTTTTTGGAGTGGACATATTGACTGTGTTACTGCCACCAACCTGCTACAAAGTGTGAATCAACCTCAAAAACAGCTTTTCCAGAAGAGCAGCTACTCTCAGGTGAATCCTGCAATATGTTGGAGAATTCCTTCACTTCACCAGAAAGCAGTTAAATCTTACAAATGAATGTTAGTCTTGGAGAAAGCGAGGACAATCTGCATTTATTGACTTTGTTGTATACAGTACTTAACCACAAAGCCATAAAAAGGGAAAATGCTGTTTCGCAATGGTGAAGAGTTGATTGTCAGATATTAAAACTGAAGGTTTAAAAGTCAATTTTGAAATGAATCCAATTACTGTGAAGAAATTGTCTCCCATTTGCTGAATTGTCTTCTGTTTGGACCACAGCTGTGAACAGACATCAAGGCACAGAACTCAGCAGCCGACAAAGGCTTCGCGGTCGATCTGGATTTGACCTTTTTGAAATTCTGATAAGAAGACGGAAATATACACATTCAGTCATTTGGGACATATAGGTTCTGATGAGAGACGAGGGCAGCAGTGACGCGACATTGAGCACTTTACCACACAAGGCCATGGAAGTGTAAGTGTACATGACAGAGCAAGTCAGGACGAAGGCCTCATGGATGAAGGTGAAAATGGGTTTGAGCCCTATTCCCATACACTGGGCCTCTTCAGGCTGCAGCTGGCTCTGTTTGGCCTTCGCGGTGTCACTCAGCCACTCCTTTCACTGTCGACTCTCGAGGGGCCAAAGTAACAAGGTAACCAAATGTGTTGTTTCCTCGCAAGGGCATTTCATTCAAGGTGCTGTACATGCGGCAGCCGCACCTGCTGCACAAGGACATCGGATTCATCTCGGGAGGAGTCACAGAGTGCACCGCTTTTAAAGAGTGGAAGGCTCCTGTCTAATGCTCAGATAATGTCTTCCTCTGTGGCCACCAAGCTGCTTTAAGCCTCGCACATTGTGGCGTGTCCTGCTGTCAAATCTTATAGAAAACAAAGAAACCTCTCCTCATGCCCACAGTCTCTCTCCTTTTATTCTTTAAGTCACGCACTCGTTGGTGCAATGACAAACCCTTTTTGTTCAAGAACTCGTGTGTAATATGTTAAAAAAAAAAAAGAAAGTTAAAGCTGGTATTAGTCAGAGGTTGATGAGGCTGCGAGCCTCTTGGAATAAATGAAATTAGATATTAATGTCAAAGCGTATTCAAGTCATTCAGTGGGATAATACTTCTATTACACTTGTTTCTCAGCTCGATGCCTACTAGACCTAAAGTATTAATTTCTGGATGACAGGATCTGAAGTATAGCCTCTCCTCCCTATCTCAATTATACATTAGATAAGTGAAGTTTTTGGTAAGACAGAAGACTCTCGGACGGAGTGCCGGAAGGTACTATGGATTTGGGGTTGTTGTGTCTCACCGATTTTCACTGAATAAGCCAGTGAAGGTTTTAAAGGAGATGCTAATTGGGCAGCAGCTCCACTGCTTTACTCTGAAAACACAAAAACTGTCAGCACGGTCACTCATTGTCATTCATACATTTGACGCAGGCAGCAATTCATCAATATGCATAAAGCTTGACCTCCACAGGGAGCGACTTTCAGATCATCGTCTTGCCCAAGCGTCCTTGGGTAAAAGACGCGAGGAAAGACAAAGACTGTGATCGAACCGCCGACCTTGCG
>JASSRZ010000072.1:12618160-12652925 GCA_032164315.1 Malacoctenus gilli | reverse complement strand
TCATCGTCTTGCCCAAGCGTCCTTGGGTAAAAGACGCGAGGAAAGACAAAGACTGTGATCGAACCGCCGACCTTGCGCTTGCAGGACAAGTAACTTATCACCTAAGCCCACGTTTACTCCTTGAACATCAATCAAACGCAGCCTGTTTCAGCCTCCACGGCTCTGGCTGTGAAGGTTTACAACAGCTTTTAAGCAAATGTTCCTCAAAATACCAAATGTAAAGTTCCTATAGTTCAACCTTTGGTTCCGATCCTTGTGAGGTGCCGACAGATTCAGGATGTACGTGGAAACGTCTTGTTAGCACCAAGTCAGACTGCAAGAACCAGGCCGGCTCTTCAGAGTGAGGAGTCACCATGGAGACCAACTGACTCAGTTTAAATTGTCTCCTGTGGCCTTTTTTTCTCTTCTGTCATTGTCTCTCTAGACGAAGCGGCAGCAGCACAATGCTTCGTTCCCTTGAGCTGTCAGGAATGTGTTCCTCCACTGTCCTCAACACAATAGACGAGCTGTCTTGTTTGGTGCTCTTCCTGGAAGCATTGTGACTGTGGCTCTCACAAAGTATCACCGCCGTCGGAAAAAACATCTTTTTACTAAAAATTGGCACCGAGTTGGTAAAGCTCATTGCAGGTTGTCTTTTCTTAGCTTGTGAAGCCTGTTTTCATGCTATAGACCTGTGGTGGCACAGCTGGAGTCTGGGACCCACTTGGTGGGACACTCGAAATCACAGGTCTTAATTTGACCTGCTTTTATATGTTGGTGGGAGTGGGTGTTTGTGTCTGTTGGCCTCACTGCAAACTGCCAGCATTTCATCAACAAAACACTGAGTAGACAATGACACTGAGCTGCAATATGAACGCTGCTTTCAGCTGCGTGCCATCTCACCTTTAATTACACTGTGAGCAAGCACTGAAAGAGCACGTTTGAGCAGCAGCTTGTTATCAATAGCCATGCATTACCCTCATTTGCAAAACCTGTCTGGAAAGTTAAGTTTGTCAGTGCAAATTGCCCCCGTAGGGTGAGGATGAAATGTTGTTTTATGGAACTCAACTGCTCAACTGGTGCAAAATACTCACAAAAGATGAAGATTGAGGCTCTGAACTCAGATATACTGATAAAATATTGAACCAACCTGTTCCGTTAACATATCGAGGTGCCTCATTTGAATGGTTGAGCTGAGGCAAAACAGACGGAAGGCCATTTATTGAAGCAGTATAACAGCATTACTATTGGTTGTCTGTTGTCCTGCATTGTGGAGCTACGCATCTACAAAGCAGAGCTCATTTCATTTTGCCACAATATTCATTCCCGCTTTCAAGTGTTTATGTTGTCTGACGTTATCGCACCATTCTGCTCTTTGTGCGTCTCTTTATTGTTTCAACCTGGTTGCCTGTGTCGAATTTCAGGCGCAATTTCCTCTGCCGCTGCGGCCAGCGTCCATCTATCAGATACAGGTTCACCAAATGACCTCCTCCGTTCGTTGTACCTCTGAACAAGATAAAACCTTGGGGAAAAAAAAAACACGCATGTCATACCGCTTCTTTCATATGCACTCTACACTCAAGATAAAGTACTTCAAATAGATAAATACATATATATATAAAGACTTCAACAGAATTATGTTGCTGCTATTCATTTTCATAAAAATAGAACAGTTTTTACTGGCCCCAAATAATGAAAACTGTTTATAATTGTTTCCTAGTTTGAGGTAGTTGGTGTCAAGAGGGTTCAGCTATGATAAACAATTCAACAGTTGACAGCTGTTGAAGTGAGCCTGTTTTTTTGTGACCCATTTCAGGAGTTATGAGCGTTCAGATGATAAGCATTAATATAGTAATGTGTCATCTGGTTGAGGGAGGGACATATTCCACTGGTCCTTGTAAAGACGACGGTTTGTGAATGTTCCCCTGATACAAGTTCTCCTTTTTTGAAAATAGACAAACAACAGGTCTGAACTGTTCTGAAAATTGCACCCAAGTGCAGCATTTACGTAAATGTACTCATGTGGCTACATAGAAAGGTATTAGCAGTGTGATGATTTTCTGAAATATGTCACATTTTTTCAGGAGAGATCATGAAGTCGGTTGAGTCGATTTCACAACATTGTTGTCACCAATTAGGTGAGGTTGTCCTGCAGCGGGGGTGTCCAATCTTGGTCCTGGACGGTCATACCTGGTTATCTACGTATTTCACGCTCCCACACGCATGACTTTAAAGGTGGCTGACCATCTTGCTCGTTGTAGCCATTGTAAGACGACTGTGCTGTATTAGGGAGACCTTATAAAACATCCAGGATCAGGCTGCTACACTGACGCTCATCCTCGTTTTGAGGACGCATGCTGGGGACATTTCACCCACTCACAATTCAGTACTGTCATATAACACACCTTTTGTTAAAGTAGTATTGAGAACACTTTGGTGGAGCCTCTCGGTTTGCCTGTTGGCAGAGTAATATTTCAGTCTCTCCAATGTTTTGTGTCCTTCAACCAGCCTCTCGTTGGGATCCCACCCACAGCTAGCGCGGCTTAAAAGGGCCTAAACAAGCCACCTCGTGTTGTTTGACGGCCCATCTTTTTTTTTCTGTGTTGCTAAACAACCCTAATTCACAAACCGCGAAGTATCAGCAACCAGAGATGTGAAACAGTGGGACTGTATTGTGTTAATGGTTGAGTGGCTGATGATGATGGCTTGGCCCTTTTATAAATGAGCCACAAGATGACCACTCGAGCACAATGGATGTTCCCGGCTTTCAAATGAACTAATTGAGCTCACCGACTCGAACTCTTTCTTCTTAGTCCGTCTTTTTTCTGCCCGCCTCTCTTCATCCCTTCTCTTACTTTCAATCCTACATTCAGACTCCATCTACTTCGGTGAGAATATATCATCTTTGAGAAAGAAAAAACGCACACACACAACATGATGAGTCAGTGTTGCAGCTCAGTCTCTTTGCACACAGGTGGAAAAAAAAAGATCTTCAAAAACACATTAACTGTGACATTTTGCTTCCCGCGAGGCTCCAGAGACGCAATTTCAAACAAGCAAACAACGGTGATGCTAACTGACACCAATGTATTCAAGAGTCCCAGTGGCAGACAAAAATAATCATTACAGCATTGGTACTTTTCTTTTCCTTTTGTTGCCAGACCATTTACCATGTCGCGCACAGAGACAACACCCAGTTACAGTAGGCACTGTGGGTCATTATCATGTGATGAGACGAGGTTTTCAAAGAACTTGCCTGATTTCTGTTACTCTAAAATTTGTGATCTTTCCGGAGAAGCGAGTGTAGGAGGCTGATGATAATGACTCCGTGTCTCTGTATGTCAGCGCCGATGATGGACGTCCACCCACATCCAAACAGGTGGTGTCCTGTAGGCACAGCAATCACAGCCTCATCAATATCATGTGTGCAATTAAATACACGGTCTGTTATTTGGAAAAAAAAAATCATAAAAAGATGGATGGATATTGGCGACAGGTCTCGCCATAAATCAGGCGCGCCGCCGTGGAGCAGAATCGTTAATTTAGAGTAAACCTCAATTTGAACCTCAGTCAGATATCACCGCTTTTTATCATGCAGACCAAGATACTTAAGAGCCTCAGAGGTCATTAACAGACCAGACAGACAACAGAGGGAATGAATTCTTTGACCTTTAGGCTGTTATGTTGCATTTCATTCATTGAGGGCTTTATGTTTCGTGCTTTACTTGTTTAGTTTGATTTTAAAGGGCACATTCTTTGTTTACTTGAAGTTTTGGGTGTGGAGTCATTTTAAACTTAAAGTATATAGAGTTGCTGGGGCCTCGGGGGTTTCCATTTATGAGCAGCCATTAAGGTCCGCACGTTGGCAGACATAACGCCCATTCAATTGTGTTTCACAGAACCAAAGACAAAGAAACCAGCGCAATTGAGGAGTTACAACGTAATGAAACAAAACAAGAAATAAAGTGCAATCAGGGCTTAAGACTAATGACAGTTCAAAACAGAAAACACTGCAAAAGCAATTTGAGCTAATTTGGTGTTATTCAGGCTTTAAAACACAACACAACAAGTTAATAGGCCCAGTAAAGGAATCGCAGGGCAAATAAAACACAACGACTAAAGCTGAGAGCTGGGTTCAAGCCTGCTCGCTTCTTTTCTTCTGTCTTTAGGGTGGAAAGTACATTAAAATCTGGTTATAAATTCCATCTCACTCTTGGTTTTTATACGTTCTCGTGAGCCTCCTGTTGATGAGGGGTGTGGAGAAGGAGGGAGAGGCTGCTGTTTTCTGCCTGTTGTGTGCAGCTGGTAGCTCATCATCAGAGCGCACCGATTCAGGACGCGGAGCGTCTCTCGTCATATTTCATTGGAAAGAATGGGGGCTTCAGCCGAGTCTCTCTGATCTTGACAGTCGTCTCTTCGCTTTATGCTGAGCAGCGGTTCATCAGTCTTGAAGGTCTTCCCGTGTTTACCGTTCTGCAGTTTTACCAAATACCAATGGTCCAAGGCTCCTGATGCTCTCTGTTAGATGTGAGAATTCTTCCCTGCTTTCTTTGCAAAAGATACAAATACAACAGCCATCTAATGGTGTTTTTTTTCCCTGCAGTAGATGGGTAAACTTGTGTTTTTATTGTGTTCGCTTCAGACAAAACAGAGATCCAAAGTCAGGGATATGTCAACGCACTAATGCAGTTTGAAGATGGAATAAGATAGTTTTAGCACTCAAAGATTGTCAGGAGATTATTGCAGGTGAGTTGAACCAAGGTTAAGTTAAGCAGGGTGGAAAGTATGACAAAAAGACAACAGACACAGAAATGATTAAGTTTGTTGATGAATTAAAACCTTTGCAGGGAAACCTTGAAAAAGAGAACTCGTGAACTGAAAGCAATGATAAATTGGGAGCCTAAGAAACGCATCACTGAAAAAATTGATGTGTTGGCAAATAATTTTTTTTGTCATTTCAAGTCGGAATGATATTTTGCTTCAAATGAGAACTTTAAATTACATTTTTCTGATTTGAAATAGTTAGTTCAAGGTAGTTTTCCAAGTAAAACTAACTCTCTTCAAGGACAGATAGTTCCGGTAGTTTCAAGTGTGATTCCGCTCAAATTTATTGATTACATTATATTTTAGTCTTTTTTGCATTGTTGCAACTGGAACCACTTTACTATCACAGAAAAAGCTTTTGTAATCTTGTAGTCTTGGTGCAATTAAATAATAATTCCTAGGATTTTCTTATAATAGTTTTTGATATTAAAACTCCACAGTTCTGCCACTATTAACTTCAAACTGGCTTTGTACTGTGTTTTTCTCAGCAATCAAAGGGAAACTAAGTATCATTGCCATGTTTTTGTTCAAACCTCAACGGAAAAAGGCAAATAAACTTGTACTGAATGGTGTGAATCCCCCGAACTTGAGTTTTGTAGCTCCTCCTTGGCCTGTTTGTGATCGGTTGCGAACAAAAATGCCATATGTGGCCTAAATTTCATCATAACATTGCTGTGCAGTCGCCACCACAGCCAATCAAATGTCATCTTTAAATACTCTGGCTTAAAGAGGAAGAGACGGTCTCAAGGGCCATTTTTTGGAAAAAAAAGTCGTAAGTTTCTGCAAAACAAACGTCTGCACGACAGTAAAACACACAAAAATACTGCTCACAAAGTGACAGTGGAACCTAAAGCGCAATAGAGGCTGAAAGCCGCGTTGGTGTTAATTAAAGTGCTGCAACCAAATAGGCCATCTGTTAAAGTGAATTTAACTGTGTGGTGGGGCAGAGTACATACGCTATCGTGCTGTTAACACAAGGCTTTGGTCCCCCGAGCCGCAGACGGAGGCTGAGCCAGATGAGTGCCTGATCACACTGCTCAGTGATCCTCCAGAGACCTCCATGAACACCGAGTTCAATGCGGTCTGAGTTTAAATGTGCAGTCATCCTTGACTGCTTAAACTGAGAGCTGTGACTACTCACAAGCTCTCTCCACAGTCGCTACACCAGACGTGAAATTAGGTTTCTAATCACGCGTTCCCATACTTGTACTTCCTACAGTATCGCACAACCGCACAGCCCTCAAAAAGTCGCTGGTGCTGCATGTAACCAGCGACTTAGGAGATGAGACTAGAACTGAAGGCGATGTGATAACAGTCTCCGCACCGCTGTGTAATCTGATACTGAATACACTGTACGCTGCAGGCGAGTGGAAGTTGTGGCCAGCCTCTGAATAATAAATATCCCGAGCTCCAACTTCAAAATGTAAAATCAGTTTTGTTGCTCCGTCTGTGAGCAGCCGGCAGGCTGCATTGCAAATCATCCAGCTGCTTAAATCAGCGCGCAAATGAACAGGGCTGTAGTAAAAAGTGGACAATAACCATTAAAATACAATATTCAGCTTCACCCCAGCCAACTTGGTAATTGCATTGCAATGTTCTGCATTTTACATGTGTATTTAGAGCAGAGGGACGATTACCCGACTCAAAGAGCTATTAGATCAGACATGGGCTGAGGCGAAATGTTGGGAAGGACCAGCAGGGCAAATTGTCTCGTGAGGGACAGAAAGACACGGTCAGCTGAGAGCAAGTCTGGGACAAATATCTAGAATGGCGGCGCAGAGTTAACTTCTGTAAAACTGAAATGTGAGTGAAAGCTTTTTGGTTCTTCTGCCATCTGTATGGATACAAATTATAACTGACTGAACAAAAGATTGAAATAATGAGTTTTTTTAATGATTGGATCTTTTAAAGAGAGTGATGAGGTGTATTTCCACAGAACATAGTCAATCATGCTTGTTTGGAGTAACAGCAGTCGCAATACTCTAATAAATGACATGATGTTTTTTAGTCGGCTTGAAACGAAACGAATGAAACTGAACGAATGAACCCCTCCGAGTCTGTTTCTCTACCTTGATTTAGGCGTCACACATTCAGAACGCAACACACTGTGAAAAATGTGCAGTAGTTTCGCTCCGCACATTGTTGCTGGCTTGCTTGTTGCTTTGTGAGCGCGAGCATCGTCGGTGAGCGATATGACAGAACACAGGCTGAGAATCATTCTGCTTGCACTGCAATGTTCATGCTGTAAAACACCCTGCAGCACAACACTTAAAAAACACACCAGACAGCATCACCATTCAATGTATTAAAAAAAGAAGATAGGTGAGATAAAATAATCAAGTGTATCAGGACTGCAATGCAGTTCTTCAGTCCAATATTTATTATGGAGCTGCTTTTAAGATGAGAAGGGAAAGTTTTTTGTGGCCACGACACTCGGCGAAAGAGCTGAACGTGTTTGTGTGAAATCTGCCACTCGTGGATCTTTTGCTCACAATTTGTACACAGACCTTAAACTCTGGACACTGAAGCTATTGAAGGTTGTTATTGTGTTGTTCCTGTTTTAAAGGTAATGCATCTGACCGCCACGCTCCACCGGGACATGTGTTGTGCTGACAGAGGGAATGAATTGGATTTTGAAAGGAGATGGGCAGGTTTGGAAACAGGAAAGGTTATTTCCCCTCTGACTTCTGCCTCCTCCTGTGCCCTGAGAATCATTTTTGCATCCCTGTGTATGCAGGAGAAAGCAAGTCCACCTCCGGAGCCCTGGCTCCGCCGGACCCGTCGTCTGGCGGCTCTGCGTCTCTCCGTGATTCACTTGCCCAATCCGTGGTGCTTGCGCCTGCTCTGTTTGATTGCGATAAACAAACGTCTCTTTCAGCCACTGACAGCTGGACACTGAAGACGCGCCCCCAGACAGCCAAACAAAGGTGATTTGTAAATTACAGGGGCCTTGTTCTAGGTGAGTCGCACTCAGTACCCGTGAGTGGTGGCAAGGGTTCACTGAGTTACTCCATTCCAGTCATAGCCGCTCGTCTCTCCGGAGAGCAGAAGTGAACAAACTTAAAAGTTCAAATGCTTTCATTGGATGTCCGAGCCTTGGTCACAACAACCCCTCAAACCTTTGTATTGTGGCACCAGCCTGAAAAGTTCTCATTGTTTTGGGCACTTTGCAAAAAACACCTTTTTTCCCACCTATTTTGCACCTCGTTAGCAATTTAACACATCAGCTATTGCAGCCCACCCCACAAAAAGGTTAAAACGGTGGTTTGAAGGGGGCAACAACATTCGGATAAACTGCCACGAGGAGAGTCAAAATGGTGAAATGATTTCGTGTCTTAGTGAAGTTGACCTTCACAGCCTTGTTTTGTTGGTGCAAATTTTACTAATTGAAACTTTCTTTGATTTTTGTTCATCTGAGATGTCAGAATTTGACCAAATGTAAAAGCTTCTGTTGGAAAAGAAGCTGCTTTGTATGTCACAACTTAGAGGAATCGGAATTAAACGCTGTTGATGTGGTTTTCCTTTTGGCAGACATAAGCTGTTTACCTCCAGATATTGGCCTTTGGTTACTGTGAAACAATATTAGCGGCTTAGTTGGCTCAAAATATCCGTTGTCCCTGAGGCACCCTATTGTTGGCACCAGGGCCCAAAAAGTTGCTATTTTTACCCTGTGATGTCTTGATAGCTGTGAGAACAGACTTTAAAATTCAGGTCCAATTACCACCAAAAGTCTGGTCGGTTTTGTCATGTTGAAGATGTACATCCGGGCTGGTTTTTCCTCTGGTCAGTCGTGCAGGTTTGCCAGCAGTTCAGCAGCTACAGCTCTGCTCGATGTTGACAATTTTTCTCATCTTTCTTTGCCTGAGTAAGGTGATCACATTTTTTTTTATTGTGACGACTGTGCGCCTGTTCGACTTGTAGCCAGATAAATCAGGGATATCCGGCAGTGAGGCTGCTTTTATGTGCAGCGTTCCCATAATTAGACCCATAAACTTTTCTTCCCGTCATCTCCCTCCTCTCCACCTTACCCAGGCGCCCATCACGGCAGTTTACAAATGTCTGACTTGATATTAACTTTGCATTAGCTATGTTTAATAATTATTTGCCTGTGAAGTATTCTAACAGTGGCTCCTCAATCTAATTGCATCTTTACCTTCAGAACACTTTCTCTGTCAACCCCGTGCTCCTCTTTCAGACCCCAAAACAACCCGAAAAGGAGCCTCCACAGCCGCAACAACTGTCTCTTCATCACAGTGTTTTGTAGATTTTTACTGACCTCTGAAGCTGCTCAGCGACCCTTGTTGTGCTTTTAAACATTGAATTCTTCAGATTTTTAATACAGATTTAATTTTGCTATTTGAAGGATTTTCAGAGTTTTTAACTTTCTCCCAGTTTAGTATAAATGCAAAATATTCCCCTTGAAACTCCAACAAATTCTTAGCACCTCAAATAGTTTTGAGGTGTTTGAAACTTTAATGAAGAACACGAGAAAGTGGATCTCTCTCTCTCTCTCTCGCTCTCTCTCTCTCTCTCTCGCTCTCTCGCTCTCTCTTTCTCTTTTGTTTGGTTGTTTCTGACTGTGAAAGGTTGAGGTCAGTCTGAAAGGGCATGAGGTGAAGCCTCAAAGCCCGACAGAGACAGAGGCAGGTGTACTTTGGGATTTGGACGCCCCTGCAGAGGACCATGGTGTGCAGAGAGCTCTGAATACCACGGACACAGCAACTCCAGCTTCCACAAGATGAAAGCAGGGGGAAGGTGGAAGTGATGGGTGATGGGTGGTGTGAGGGGGAAGCATGGAGTTTCAGAACAATCAATGGCCATGTGTTTTAGACTTGTTTTGTTCCCCTTTTTTAGGTCTCTGGCATGTGCACGTCCACATGCAACCCTTCGATTTTAGACACCTAAATGTGTAGATGCTACTTTTGTCTTTCCGCCACTGATATTACACCTCTTGTCATTCCTATCATTTGATTTCCTCGTGCCTCCAGCCATTATGGAAGAGATTTTATCAAATCCAATCTTCCGCTCGCTTTCCATTTCGCCTCTGTCTCGTCATTAGGCTCAACCTGCAGTGCTCTCCCGTCCCTACCTTCGTCTGAGAGTTGGGACTGATCTCGAGAGATGAGAATGGACATTTTGTTCCTTGTCGCACTTTGAAAAGAGAGTCTGGCAGCAGGCCAGCCCCCCAAAAAACTTTTAAATTTCTCTTCACGAGTAGCTGGCGACTGGAGAGCTGGTCTGCAGGCACTCAGAAAAAAAGCTTCAGCCTCTTCATAGTTATTGTGGTTATTGAACTGATTCTATGTTTCGCTGTCTCTTCTTTGTGAGGTGCTCCAAAACTCAACTCTCCTAATTAACTGCAGGAAAGCACGGCTATCTGCAAAAGCTACAACTGTGTTCATTTTAGTTGTTTTTTCAGATTTTTAGTTGCTTTTATGGGGGGTTATGATTGTGTTGCCATGGAAACATTACTGAAAAACTGATTTTTTTTCCTGTTTTCAGTCATGCAGGTTTAGATTCGATGGGCCGATGCTCATTAGTCAGAATGTGCAGCTTTAGGGAAAAAAAAGTTTCTGACACTAAATTTGGATTGTCTGCAGAAAAGATTTTCAGAGATTTTATGAATTCCAATCAGGGAAAAACTGGGGGGGGCTGCACGGTGGTTCTCATCAGAATTGTACTCAGTGTGGGGACTTTCTGTGCAGTTTTTATGTGTCCTCTTTGTGCATACATGATTCTTCCCTTCCTCCCACAGTCTGAAAACATGCCTGAGGCCGATTGTTGACTCTAAATTGTCCTGTGCTGTGTATGGTTGAGTGTGTTTGTCTCTGATGGACAGACAACCTGTCCAGGGTGTCCCCTGCTTGTGCCTAATCACAGCTGTTACAGGCTTCAGCACCCTCTGCAGATTAGCGACGCAAAAGAGGAGTGAATTTGGGGTTCCTTTTCTTGCTCAAGAAACACCTCGACACATGAAAGCCGTGGAATCAAACCATCAACTTTGCGATTAGATTCCAGTTTGCTCTCCCAGCTGCGCCACAGTCACACCAAGAGCTGAGCAGGGTGTGGTGGTCGAGGGCAGTTGAGTAATCTTTGGTAAGGTGGTCATTTATTCTGGTTTTTAGGCCATTATGAAGGAACCCTGATGAATTGGATAATCAGAGCTTCCAGTTCAGCCCAAGATATATTGTGGACTAAAATAGCTTCCCGTCTGGTACGTCTCTCTCTTATTCCATAAATGTAAGTAATGTATGTTGGATCAGCATAAGTCTAAATTACCATAGGTCCCAGTTCATAACAACTCCACTGTAAGTATCAGGCAGTCCTTGTCCGTCCAGATGCCCTTCATCATTTATGGATCTCCCTCCCTTCCTCCTGTTTGTACCTTCCTCTCCCCGCCTGCAGTCCTCCAGGAGTCCAGACTTTAACAGCAGCTTCCGAGCACATCATGATGTGCGACCTCTACACGATGACATTATCGAATATAATCAGTGTGAGGCACAGGTGCACATGCACAGAGTGTATCTCCTTCAGGCTTTGACGGTTACTGGCCTGGCTGTAGTCCATTTGAGTTTGTTGTCTGATGAAGCTCGTTTATCACATTTAGAGGGATCTCCCCAACAAGCTTTGTCATAATGTTGCCATTTAATATAAATTTGTTTTGAAGTGTCACATTATTTTTTTTCCTCCTTGTTGGTATTTGGGAATCACCTTTGGACTAATGTTTTTTTTTGTTGGCCAACAAGACATCGGATGTCTGATCTGATCTGATCCGTGACTTTCTTTATTGGGCCTCAGAATAGCTTTGACAGGAGAATCTAATTGGTTTTTCTTTTAGATGAGAAGAAGCAGACATTGATCAGACCGCCGGTTCGTTCAGGATCCACACGATTTTGATTAAGTTTACTCTGACATTCAGCCACGGCTATACCCACAACTCTCTCCGATTTTCCCAAGCTAATAAGATTGATACCACATTATTGCTTTGAGGAAAACACTATTTAGAGATGAAAACAACAATGCAGACGGCTCATTTTTCGGATTTATTTGACATACTCTTACATCATTTACACAGACACGAAGAAGAAAAAAACCTCAAGGTGTAACTAATCTAATGAGCCCTGTTCATTTAAATCCTCTGAACAGTGGATTTTAGCACATTTCATGCTTGGCTTTTCAGCCTCAGCTCTCCATTGTCAAAACATGGTAAGCTGTTTTTATGGCTTCAAATTACATTCGTTCGCGCTTACACATTCTGAAAAAAAGCTGCTTTCCCATGAAAAGCTGGCTGTCCTTTGCCAACAGACTCGTTCTTGTAGATTACCACAAAACACGTGTACGAACATGACATTGTGCACCCACACATGAACATGATCTCTAAAAAAAGTGAAAGTCTACCAAAATGGGACAAACTTATGAGGAGTAAATACAATACTTTGTTTATGCGAGCTGCTTTGTGACACTTGAAAGTGTTTATTGTTAATTGTTTGTATACATCAGAATTAACATCAGCTCTTCAACAGAGATGGTTGCTGTAATCTTGAGTTATATTTCATCAGCTGGCTTCTGCAAGCTTTATTTATAGAACTGTCGCCACATTGTCTCACTTCGTCCCTTTGGCCTCGCACCTTTTCATTTAATATTTCTGTGTTGGATTCCGGCATTGACTCACCCAAAATTATGCATTATTACAGAACTTAATCGTCAAGTATGCAGTTTTTTTCTCAGGGAAAAGGCTCCCCGTAGAGCCAGATAATAACCTATGTGACCAAGATGAAGGGTCTGCAACCTGTAACTTTGGATCCCCTCTTTTGTGTTCCTACTCATACATAACACGTTTCAATATTTCATCAACTGAAATATATCTTGTCTTTTCGTTCACTGATTGCTACTTGTGACCAACTCATTAATGCTGATTTTTCTGACCCTTAACCATCAAATCATGGGTAGATTAACAAAAAGCAGCGTCGGAGGAAATGGGAGAAATTGATTCGATATGAAGTAACTCGGTTCCCTTCCGTCGTTGTAATGTTAGGCGTCTGCATTGTGGAGGATCCGTATACAGACCTAGTCAGGGACTATGGGGAGTGCTTCAAGCAAAAGCCACTCGAAGAACAGACAGGAGACATCCTGAGTGGTGAACAGGGACCTGGAAGTGTTACAGGACTGAACTGGATTTCCATTTGTACCTCCTCTCCATTTGTTTTGGTTTAATGTGATTCCACTCTGTAAACCTTGTGCCCAAAGATAGGGTGATACAAATAATGTTGCCTGAAAGAGGAGGAGTGTTAGTGGTAGGGCAATTCTGCAGTTTTTTACATCCCAAGAATGCAGTGAGAACAATAAACAGCAGCAACCATATAACAATAGAAAACTGTGTTTCGAAGGCTGCAAATCTCTTGTAGCTCCGGGCAGAATAAATCGAGGGTCATGCTGAAATTGTCTCTTTTGGTAGTGAAGGTTACAGACCGCTGGTGAAGACGTACGTTGACAGGCATGTTTACTGGAGCCGGATGGCATGGTAGGAGTTAGCATACGGTTCATATACATCAACAAAGACATGTTCCCAGTCACTGCAAAGACGCAATTAAAATATGCGTTTTTAACGATGCACAGACAGGGCGAGAAACTCGACCAGCCAAACTGGAGCTGCTGGAAGCCATCTTTATTCCACACATGATTCAGATCTACATCTTCCTGCCCCGTAGGGTGGCTCACATTTCCATGCTATTACATACTGCTCACACTTCTGCTTGCGGTAGGAGCCACCCATAGGGAGCGAGTGATTGAGAGATGCTGTTGGAAGATGAAGAGACAGGGTAAAATACAAGGTGAGAAACAAAGTCAAAAAATATATGAAAAATATCCGCAGCGCACAGGAAAGCTGTTAGGCTGCGCTCATGGATAGTGTTCATTCATTCACAACTGAGTCATAACACATACACATTAAGCATCGTGGAAAAAAGGGAGAATAAACATGAATATAAATAAAGAAAATAAAGTGTTTTCAGTGGCACAGAATCCCAGCATTATCACCCTCGTGGAAAATGTCAGAAATAATTTATTCTGTGACTGCCACATAGCTTGGGGAAGCTTTGCTGCCTAATATTTAAAACCTATCGCAGCGGAGCAGATGTTTGCTCTGGGAAATGGCAGAGTAAATAGTATTTGTTTAAAGGCACCGAACATGGGGCAACAAGCACAAACAGATGGTAATAGTTTTGGAATTACCCCAACATACACCTAAAACTGACATCATAACAAAGTCCTCGTCTGGGGTGCAGTCGTGCCGAACAAAATAGGCGCTTAATGCTTCTGTTAGTGAGCTAAAATATCTGCACGCTGACCCCGTCTGACCGCGTGAGTTCAGCCGAGGTCTCTCACCGCAGCTTTTCGAGGTCAGTCTGCCTTGTTTGCTCCTGACCTTCCGTCGCATTGCGCACAGATAAACAAGCCTTTCACAGGCTGTCAAATATTTAAAACTTTCGAATTTCCGTTTCTGAAGTAATTTCAGAAATAATTGAATCCATCACTAAAATACTGCTGACAGAGTCGATATTGGTTCCCTTTCTTACTGAATAATCGAGAGGTTTTGACTTTTCAGCCTGCCTCATTTGGTATTCTCAACTGTCTTATTACACTTCACAGTCCTGTTAGAATATGCGCATACTGCGGGAAAATCTGATTTATTTCTCATATCTTCAGTATTGACTGGCCCCCACTGGTGTTTGCATCAGATCGGATTTCAGGCCTCACTGATAATTAACATACACTGCAGGCTTAATGGATGGAAGTGTGTACATGCATATATGTACTGTATTTCTATATATGATGGTTATTCTTCATTGGAATCCTCACGTGTCAGATTTGAATAAATCCGGCGATGTGACCTCAGAAAAACCATCCAGCCATTTTTTTTTTACCTGCTCCGTCCAACATCGTTTTGCAAGAGAAATACGGAAGGTGAAAAGACACAGATGTTACTGTCCCCTGAGGAGTCCATTGATGCTGAGCTAAGGACCCGCTGGAGGGATTTTATTACGCCTGGGAGGACTTGGAGTTCCCCTGTGACCCCAAATGTAAACGAATATATCACACCTAACTTAATGCATCTAATTAAAACACAAAAAATAGGGTCATCATTCAGGACAAGTGTGTGATACTTCTGATACAGAATCTGAGACAGAAAAATTGCCGCCCACCACCACCATTGTCCTCCCCCAGCAATGCTCGTTTTCAATGGCGTTATTTCAACAAGATTCTGAAGTTTTCCCTCAGAGATTTGGGCCCATATTGACTTGATAGCATCAAAGGTTGTTGCTTGTTTGTTGGCAGCACATCCTTGAATTTCACGTTCCTCCACCCCCGAAAGATGCTTTATTGGAATAGGTTCTGACGATGGTGGAGGCAATCATAGGTGGAAGTCACAGGGGGACAAGAGGGGCTTTATTTTCTCTATAGTATTTGTGGACCGACCTCAAAATTGCTATCCTGGAAGCTTTCTGTTTATTGAACCACCCCAATGTTGGACTTTCAAGCCTTTGAGGGTAATTTGAGTACAGTGAAGCCATTGTCATGTTGGAAACTCTGCGACAGTTGTTGTTTGATTGAAGCTGTGTTGATTCTTGGGGGCCTGAGCTCTTCACACCAACCTCAGCAGAATCATGTGATGTTTGAAGACTGTCTCGACCTGTACTTTTATGCCTTTTTGTTAAACTGTGACTTCAGCATCTGAATGATGTGGTAAAACCCAAGTATCGGGCGACGCTTCGACGATGCCCCGTCCTGCAGTGTTAGTTGACCCTGTGCAAATTATTGCCTGGGTACCTTGTTCCTGGCTGTCACCGGTGTCACCCTGTGGGGCTTTCTGCTGCTGTACTTCATCTGCTTCAAGATTTGACATGCTGTGTATCCAGAGATGGTCTTCTTAAGACCTCTGTTGTAACGAGTGGTTGTTTGAGTTACTTTTGCCTCGCTGTCATCTGCGGCCTCTGCGACCATTCATCTTTGACCTCTCCAAGAGAACTGCGGCACACTGGATATACTCTCTTTTTGTTCCATCTTGGAGGAATCTGAGTTGTTTGCTTGTGTTAATTCAAAATGCATGAGCCAATCCTGGAACCCTCCAACCAGCCAGTCTGAGCAGCAGTTGCAGGATTATTATTATCAACCTTTCTTTCCTTTTCAAGTGCTAACAGGTTGTCTTGATAACTTCGAACAGTTTGATGCTTTGTTTTTTTCACCATGTGTTTTTCTCAGTGAGTATCAATGTGTTGATAAGTTAGCAAGGGTGTATTAAAAGCTGGTACGAATTATGGCTGGTGATAAGCCTGCACCTAATCAGTAGTTCAGTCCCTCTGCTCGCCAGCCAAGCTGAAAATTGTCTCCTTTGTTCACATCATACCACCAATAGGCTTTCTACTTTTAAAGGCACACGATGTATGCTTCAACTATGGATGATTTTCTTACTGTCAGAATCTGCTGCTGATGCTCCTTTTGTTCCTCAACTGAAAATGAAGAGAGTTTTGGAGTGAAGAAGTACATCGTCAAATGGTACAAAATGGACAAAAGAAAGAAAAAAACAGCCGTGTTTGTCAACTGACTTTTGCCTTTGCTCTTTTAAAGCTTAGTGACTCAGATAGAATTCCTTACACCACTTGAACAAGTTATAGCTGTCAAAATCACCATGAGGGAGATCCGCCTCGGTGTTTGGCTTCCTCGAACTACAACCTACAAGATCAAAATCTTTCCGTGAAGCTCCAACAAATTAATTTCATCCTAAAAGTCTTTTATTCTGTCACCTCCTTTTCAATTAAATTGTTTTGCCCTGTGAGTGCCGTTTGAGCCTCGCGGCGACAGTTCGGCTGCCGACTTTTGGTCGAGTTAATTACTATAGTGTGTTCTTCTAAGATAAGGTGGGATCTAACTGTGACCGGTGGGGAAGAGTTGTTGTTGCACTCACCAAATTACAACAAAACAATGCAAACAAATTAGTCTGATAGAACTGAGAACAAACAGTCTTTGCACTGGGTTGCGTTTAGTTATTTTGATATTCATCAATGTTAACCTGAATCAAAGGGATGTTTATTTAGAAAACAAGGCAACTTTGAGGTTTTTAACCTCCGTTTGGTGTCTCTACCAACTGCTGGAGGAAATAACTGAATCTGTTGCTCCTAAACTCTCCTTGATGTTCACCAGCCGTTGAACAACACTGTCTCAGGCTGCTGTTTGATGCTCAGCAGGTAGTCTGCGGTCTTTCCCTGTAAAGTCCTGAAAACAGCAGTTGGCTGTGACCAAAAACAGGGCAGCGAGCAGAGCAACCAGAACATAAACTTGTGGGCGGAACAGTTTAAAGGTTGAAGGCAAGATGCTTTAAAGACACATTATACAATTGCAGACTGTTCTAATATTTGATGAGTTGTTTTCAAACAACGCATTTAAGTTTCAGTGAAAACTGTTGACCTGTGGTTCGATTCAGAAACAGTTTCTACAGATTCACTCATCCTCTCTGTTAAGAGCCCAAATAACAATTTATAGAACAAAACATGTTTGATGGACATTTTTCTCAATGAAAAGGGTTTCAGTGGATGCAAATTGTATCAATGAAGCAAAAGAAATGGAAAATTTCACTGTGAGACTGCTGAGGTGTCACCAAACACATCCTCTGTCTGAACAAAGCCCTCTCAAAACGACTATGTTGTAACTGGCAGTGGAAAACACTTTATGTTCACAAGTGGTTGATATACGATCATATGTACCGTATCTGTACAGCCATTTTCATTGGTTTTCCACTTCTTTCCAATAGTTTCACAATCACATCACTGCAAACGTGTCTCGGTGTGACTGATTGGTTTTCTTTGAACTGTCTGTGAGTGTTGACGCTGTATATGCGTCACATGTGCAAGAAGTAGAGTAGAGAGGCTTGATGGGTGGTGAAAGGACCGGCTGATGAGTCAGCCCGTCTCTACTGGCCACATAGACACAGTCGGTTTATTCAACACAGCATAAAGCAGAGCTGGCAACCTCCTCCATCGAAAATCAGGATTTCTCCTCAGTCGCAGTGTTCACTTATCTGCTTATACGCAACATTAAATGCAGACAGTCAAGTCAGGGAAATTCAATTGGACTTACAGTTGGCCTTCTGTCATCTGTTGCTGGTCCTAATCTGCCGCTGCTTCTTCCAATTCATAACATTATGCAGGGAAGTGTGGACTTTTTCCTTTTAAACTCCGGCAGCCTGAGGGCACGGTTTACTGAACCAACAAGCAAAAACAAAGTGCCTGTAGCTGAGATTCCCTAATTAAAAACATCAGAGGAGAGAAAGACATTGTGAGTGAGCCATGCAGATGGTTGTGGGTGGGGTATACGTCTTTATTAAGAGGCAGCGACAGGGGAAAAAAACGTCTTTTTTTTTATATACTCCCTAATTATCTCTCCATACTGTTTCACTACTTATACATCTTTTGTTCACCTGTAAATACCACAAATAGGGACAAATAAATTGTAGCCCTGGTGGTGAAGTGAATGTTTTCTAATGGGTGGGAAAGCTCCGAAATACCACAAATCTCAGGAAGCTTGGTCAAGGTTGATGTTATGATGAAATCTTGAGAAACTTGCTCTTTTTTTTTCCCCGCTCCTCGACCTCTGTGGAAGAAGCTCACTTGGTGATATTTTTGCATTCTTGCCTGATAAAATGATACTTTCTCATCGTCCTTCTCTTATAACATGCCTTTTTAGTTTGTTGTCTGATTAAGTTCCAGTGGAACAGCACATGAATGAGATTTCAGGATGTGGAAGAATTTCGTTTTGCAAACTGTCATCCAGACAAGTTTTCACGTCTCCCTGTACAAGCGGTTCTTTTCCTCTCATCAGTTTTGTCCCTACCAGAGAAAGAACTAAACAAGTTCTACTGTTATCATTTAATTAGCTTGTATCTGTGTCTCTCGACTTCAATTCATCTCATTAAATCACCAGAGTTTTGCTGGATTTTTTTTGGTAGAATTTCTTGTGAAGTTCAAAGGTTGTCTGAATCCATCAGGTTGACATAACTCGGTTGTTAGTGCTGAAATTCTCCCCGAAATCAGGAGCTTTATTGCTGTCTTGTCCCACATTTATAAAGGTGAACATATTTACAAATACAACTTTTTTCCCCTCTGTGATGCCTCAGGTGGTTTCTGTCACAAATACACACAAAAACTATCCACTTGTGTGGGTGACTGTTTGTTTTTGGTTGTTTTGGTTTTTTTCACCACGTTTGACAGCATTTGTTTTTGAAGTGATGAATGTTAATGAGGCAAATTACCAAATTTGGTGCATTTACCACAATGACTGTGGTAATTTTATTGACCTAAAGTCAAAGATTCTCTCTCACCTGTTTCTGTTTCCCATATTCTCTCATCTGAAGTTTAGCCTTTTACGTTTTCCTCTCATCAACTGATTTCTGGTTACTTGTGGTTCACATTCTCAGGGGGTGTCGAAACCAGCAGGAGGGAGACCTGAGACACTATCCCAGCATTCTTTGTCACTTTTGAGAGGGAATCATGATGATAAGAAATAATTGTGGTTTAAAGTGGACTTTTTTGACTGAGATACAATTTTTAGAAGTAAATCTCATTTGAAATGTAATGAAACTCCAGCATGATTAAAAAAAAGTGAGCTTTGAGTTAATTGCGAGATTTAGTTATGAAGATTAGAACAACTGAGAAAAGGATAATTATTGGAAAGTAAAAGGATTGCACAGGCATAGGCGGTGAAAGTCTGGATGGACAGACCCTCGTCTCACTGTCTTCTTGCATCACGGAAACGGCTCACACTCTGCTGATCCTCCGACAGGTTGAAGAAGAGTACCATCAGTCAGTGTGAGCGTGTGGAACATGTGGTCCGCAGGGCAAAAACAGCTCACAAGATGGTTCAATCTGACCTCAAGCATAATCTGTAATGCGGGGGTTGGTGGAGGTGGAGGTGTGGGGGGGTTATTGAACTCATGTTTTGATAGTAACTGCAGTTCTCGCTTTGTCCACTTGGGTTTCACAGCAAGTGTTACAGCATATGTGTGGTTATAAAGTTTTGCGAGACAGGATTGTGTGCAGTTTGGTTGAAGTGGCAGATTAGTCAAACTTAAGAGCACACAGTTTTAATCAGAAGTTTGAAGCTGTTCTTGAAAAACGTGAGCATGAGGTGAGCATTTTTCCTGCCACGACCTGACTGATATCCAACGAAGCTGCATGTGGCTCTCAAGCTCCTGTTTTTTTCTGTTTATTCCTCATTCATTTTTTTCCCCCCTACTTAGTATGTGGGTTGCACAGTGACCTGACAGCTGAGGTCACACATAAAGACTTCATCACTTCAATCAGATTGGCGCTGGTTCAGTTTCAGCCCAGCAAACCTTTGTTGCATGTCCAGCCCGCCTTTCTTCTTCCTCTTTCATCCTTCTCTGTCACTGCTGTCATGATTAAATACAGATAATCTTAAAAAAGAGAAAGAAAAAAAAAAACATCCTTTCTTTACATCATGTGTGGGTGGCAGTTCAAACAGGCCTCAGGTTACTAATGGTGAGTGAAATTACCTTTTTATCACCGCCGTGCTGCATAATAGCCTGCATGGTCTGCCCCACAGAGAAAGGGAGTCGTCTCTTACAAATTCCATGTGTAATTATAATTTAATTAGTCAGGATTATCCCGTATTATATAACAAGAGAATTAATTTAGGATAAGTCACATTAACCTCGGCTGAAAATGAAAAGCTGTAAAGTTGAAGGCTTATGGGGGATGTTTGTGTTTTCAAGGCACCCAAAAGACAAATAAAGAGGAACTGTCAGACATCTTCGTCTGGTGGTTTAACCGTTCGAGAACTCTTCATCTTTTTTGAAGTTATGTAGGGAGTACTTTCAAGGCGAAACTGCAAACTACGAGCCCAAAATTAGTCTCGCGTATAAATTGCTGCCAGTGAATCATCGCTTTTCAAGAGAAAAATGAGAGAAGTCTTGGAGGTGGCAAACACACACCTCATTTGTGTTGGCTCATTATGGGGCGTTCTGGAGAGCAAAGGGACACATTCATTAGATTTGCTGTGTTGACGATGGGGAGCGTCTGAAACATGCAGGATTGTGTCCCCGCAGGACTGAGATTGGACACCGCTGTGCTAAAGGATTCATCAGATTGTCTACATATGACTCATTTTAAAGGCCTCGCCACTGCTCCTTATCTCCCCCCACTGTGCTCTGGGATACATTAGAGGCCAATTACACTCAACCTGCTGCATTACGAATACCACGTCTCTCGCTTCTTGCCTTCCTCCATCTCTTTATGTGGACTCCTGAAGTGGGATGCCACTCCTCTCGAGTGATACAACAGTAGCTCCTTGGGTCTCTTGAGCCGCCCCGGCAGCCTACTTTCTCGCGTAACCTACTTAGGAGGCTTTTTAAAAAGATCCCAAAGAAAGCTTTTTCATTTCTGTTCCCATCTCACGCTCTCTAATGGAGCCAGATCGAGAGGCAGCTGATTGGAGGGTGAACGTGAGAAGGGATATACCCTAAGTGAAGGTGGACACGTGGGACCTCGGTTGGTGGACGTGTGTGACCAAAGAGTAGGAATATAAAGGCAACTGGGATCTCTGCAGCACTTAGAATCATTGGAATTTAAAGGAGAACGATTGTTTGGGGATTTTTCGCATTAACATCCGGACTTAAATTACAGTATTACATTAGTAATCATGATAATGGTAGTAATGATGACCAATAAAGATGATAATACACACCTCTGCAGCAGGTTTTCCGTATCGATCACAAATGAACTTCTTGCTCACAAAAACAGCCGTCTTATTTGTAAAGCTGCTTGCTGTCACTGCATCCTGCCTCTTATTAACATTACTTACATTTGAGATCAATCAACCAATTTCAGTGTGACTTTTTGTGTTGCGATGTAATTGGTGGTTGTTGTGCCAGTTTTTCATATGGAGACCACAAAAAAAGCATGTTTATTTTGTTATCTTTCCAGGTTTGTTGAATTGTTCCCATAATCCTCTGAATCCTGTACTCTGAAAAGGAAATGTAATGAGCAGCTGTTTGCACGGTCTTGTCCAGAAGGGTGGCCATTTTCCAGTGAAGCGTTGAGCACAGTTACTTTATTTATGATTAGCTGCGTCTGGTTGACCATCTGTGCGGATAACAGGTTGTCACTCTCTGACTCCATCGTTCCATTTCTTGTATTTTTCTCATGCTCAGACTTGTCCATCCATTCAATTCCTCTTTATCAAGTGTACTTCGCACTACCTGTTTTTGAGTCCTCTCAGAGAGGTAGAAGTGAAAAAAATGCTTTTTAATACAGTAGTGCGACTGGAGAAGTACTAAAAGAGTCTTACCTTGCGTCCAAGACACAGCAGATAATAGGTTTTTCTTCGAAGACTTCTACAACAGCGTGTCTAAGAGGAAGGAGGCTGCTTCAAAACTGGAAAGGATGAGGTGAATCAGTAATGACTTCATTCACTTGAGAGGTTTTTCATTATGCTCATGTTAGCATGCTAATGTTTGCACTTGGCTTAAAGCATTACTGTGTTTAAGCCTCTGTGCCACATTTCTTTTTTCCCATGCTTAGGCTTTGAACGGTAAACAGTCTCACTCATCGAGCTTGTATAAGTGTGTGTGTGTGTGTGTGTGTGCGCGCATTGGGGGGGTCGTCGTTTCTGCTATACATCAAGATGGTTTCAGTTGGCCACACTTTTATTGGTTAGACTACAGATCTTGATTCATAAGCCGGACAAGTTTCTGATTGATTGGATATTTTCAAACTGTCGTTAACTGCTGAACTGTCCTCTGATTGCGGCCGACAGCTGCGGCCAAATTGTTTCACTTTGTTTCCCACCCCCGCTGCATCGAAGTCAAAAGTCGCTTCTTCCCGCTCGAATCACTGAGGGGCACGCATAAAAAGGCTCATCGCTGCTGCAGTGGAGGAGTGACGAGGTAGAAATGAGAAGTGACGACTCCTCACTGTGAGTGCAATAAAAACTTCACATTGAACTCCCTTGAAATTAAAGCATCTCGCATCGAGAGCTGTGTCTCGTATCGAGGAACAACCGCAGCCGTTGTACTTTCTCATAAACTTTAGCATAGCATGAGTGCCATAAAAGTTGGGTTTGAGGGACAGATTTGGTCCAGGCTCTGAGTGTTGGGGCTCAACCTATCGTACCTCAGAACCAAGTCAGGGTGCCGGTAGAACAGTGACTGTGTGGCAGAAGCAGGTGGGAGCTTAAATCTTGATGTGTGCCCAAAATAAAGAATATTTTTGGGCCCTGCTGCTGAATGCTAAGCTAAGCGAAACGTGTCCCATCAGAGTGGGCGTTTTCAGCAGGGGGCTGCCGCTATGCTTTGTGCAAATAAATGTTTTTCAGGCCCTGGAAATGTGCACTTTTGAACACATTAAACCATCATAAAAGCTTTTCATCAGCAAATATCAATCATACGTTGGATTTTTGTTCACTGTCTAACTTACTCTAATTTGAATACTTGCACATCTGCTCCTGCACAAAACTATAAATGTTCCAATACACACATGAAAGGAAAGACTTAAAACTTTAAATGTTTGAATTATGATTTTCATTCATACTTTTGTGCAAAGCGACTGAGTGCTCACCTTTCATATTTCTTACCTTCAACAGTTGAAAAACCGATAAAGTTTCATTTTACATATCAAAACGACTGTTTAATTTGCTTCAGATCGGCCTGTATTGTGCCTAACTTTGTGCAATGACTCAAAACTATTTCCTATCAGATTTCCTGACTCAGAAAGGGAACTACTTTTCAATAAAAGTAATTTGTAGGACATTTTCTTAAAAACTCTACATCCAGCTGCCCTTTAATATTACGTCAGTTCAGTCTGGCTCTGCCATCCTGTGTGAAGTTTGTTACGGCTGCATTGATGGAGCCCAGTCAGAGAATCACCAGATTGGCCCATTAGGGAGGGAATGACAGGACAGCACTTCCTGCTTATTAATTGCCACATTTTCATTTCCTTGCCCCTGATGCGGCACGGCAGGCGAGTTCCCCAGATCCACTGCTAATTGTGAGGCATTCCATCACACCGCGGTAGAAGGAATTCAAGTACCATTGATCAAGAGCAATGGCTTCTTCCACAGAATACAGCCGTGGTAATGGTGATTAAGGCCAGGAGCAAGAGAAGCAGAACTCAAACAGAAATGAGAAACTAATTGGTTGTGGGTTAAATCTCTGACTGCAATTATGACTCCTCTGGTTCAACATTACACTCACCACATGCTGCACACTCTGACTTTGCAGGGTTCACAGTACATGTGGGGTTTTTAGGTGAATTCTCTAGTTACTCAGCACAGAGAAAATATAAAGGTAGAAAGGTCACATACTTCTATGCAAAGCAGGTTATCGTGAGGATTCAAGTTTTATCTCCTCAATGTTTTTTGTGGCTTTCAGAAGGTTTCAAGTCCTCTCTTTTACCACTGAAAAAAATCGGTCATTTTCCAACCTGCATTGTGTCTTTGAATAGTTGACGCATGTACAAAGAAAAAACACAAAAAAATTGTTTCTATTCACGAAACAAGGTTATGAAGTTAAGCAGATAAATGCAGTGTTTGCATTCAAAATACATCTGTGCCTGATTAAATGCACTGACATTGTACAAACCTTTGACTGGTTCTTACCTAGAATGTCATCATCAGTCCAAACATGCTGAAATTTTAATTATTCTGCACCGATAAATATGCCATTCACCGCTGCCCTATAGTACATTGCTTGAAACCCTGCATTCAAAGAGAGACAGAAGAAGGTGTAAAAGAAAGCATGCAGTCGAGCCCCTATTCTGTAGCTGTGTTTGTAATGAATGTGGCAGGAATGAATTCTTGTCAGCAGGGTTTAGCGGGCTTAATGTTGTTTTTCATAAAGTCTTTTTATCACAATAAACACAAGTCGACACTGATCCTCTTACCTTGCCCACCACTGGTACACAATCGCCCCTGAACTCTCCGCTTGCGCTGAGCTGCGACTCCTCCGCAGCAGAGTGAAGCACAAAAGACAAATATGAATTTCCTGTCACATCCCCGGGACACTATGCTTCATTACTTCTGATGATTGTGTGGCTGAAATTGTCAATGAAAGCTATCAAGCAGGGCGGCGAGATCCATGATATAAGCCTGTGCAGCTTTTATGAACAGGAGGCAAAGAACAGATAATGATGACTCAGAGTTACGATCCATCGGGGTGGAGAGGAAACTGGGAATACATGCAGCACGGTGCTGATTTACAGGCGCCTGGAATTCATGCAGGTTGTGTCTCGGTATACTTATTTGAAATCTTTCACTTTTGTCTGTGGGATACGCTTCTGTGCGTGTCACGTTCAGCAAAGCCACTCGCAGACCCCCAAAAAATCCTTCATACATCAATTTCCGCACATATGACAGAATTCATTAAAACTACCCGAGGCATTTCATGCATCCACACGTATTTTTTTTTCAGCAGGCGGCTGCAGGTGAAATTGATCTCTGGTGAAGTGTTTTGTCGATGATCTCTGTGTGTGCTGTTGGTGACAAAAGCAATACGATGACATTTTAAAGCACAGTCTAAAATTAGAGTTGGTTTACATTGATATTTTTATTGAAATTACAAAAAATGATTTCCCACTCAGCAACATTTGAACCTTCATCTTAAAAGAAAGACATTTTCCATCTTTAGTTTGAGTTTTAATGACTATCAGCAGAAAGTGACTCCAAAAAAACAACAGCTAACTTGCTTGTATTCACTTCCACGGAACGGCAGCTTTTGCATAAACTTGCAAACATGTTAAATCGAACCTGAACACAAAACAAGTTTTCGTTTTAAGCTGCGCAGTTACTCAAACCGAAAACCATGTTCAAATTTCAAATGAGTCCTTTTTTGTTTTGATATCGCCTCGTAGATTGTACAGAACAAAAACAGCAGCTTTGTTGTTGGATCGCCGAGTTGTAAACGAAAAGTTTCCCCTCACAATATAAAGTAGAGCTTATTCACTGCTCCAGGCCTGGTTCTTTTCCAGTGATTGTGTAACAGCTTTTAGAAGTTGCAAAACCCTAAAATTTCCTTCCTGCCAGCACAGCTTAGTTGGTTGTTTCAATTTGGAGGGATTAGAAAAAGGAAAGCACACAAAAAACCCAAAACGTTTTCAGGGTGTGAATTAATGCGTCATGAAAAAAAATCATTAAACAATGAGCAGTTATGTGTTTGACAAGCATCTTGTTGGAATGTGAGTTTTAAATTTGGAGAGTTTTTCATGGTTGAAGTTATTATTGACCAGTACACTTTCACAGTCCATCCTGTTTTTCAATTACTCTTTTTGTCTATAACTACTACAACCACACAAAGTTTTAATGAGAAGTGAATCTGTGGAACAATAAGAGTGAAAAAGCCCCAAAATATGTTGAACAATAGCAAAAATGAAATATATAAAAAGAACAACATAATCAACGGCTCTCAGATAAAGAAATGGAAAAAACTGTTCTTGTCACATGATGTGATGGAATATGCATAAATATATATACCAGGAAGTGTTACATTTCATCCTTTGCACATTTTCGTAGTTTTAGCCCAGTGTGAGCTCAGATTGGCTTCAGCTTTCCAATGACCTTTTATCTGTATGAAGCAGGAATAGAAAATGAATAATTGAATCGACTGCTTCGACTCTACTTCTGCGTGTGTGGGGGGAAAAAAATACAAGTTCATCTTTTTGTGACTGCCAATGGGGCTGCACAACGTCTGGTAAATTGCCCGAAGCAGAGTTACTTGTGATAGACTTGATCGACACTGAAGAACTCAAATGTTGTGGATGAGCGTTGGAAAGAAATGAGACATCGGACCTTTGAGAACATTTTCTGATGCCCTCTTGAAATCTTTTTTTGGACCTTTACAAAGTCTCAAAGCTTACAAGTGAGAGGCACTAGATAACTTATCATTGGATGTGATGTGGTTAAAAGCACCTCAGATTTGTTACAATCCTTCACCACACAACAGTATACGTCCATTCTGATATTACTTTCAGGGAACTACGTACATTATGTCCTCGCACTCGTTACATAAGTGTCTCTCGTGTGTCCTCGTGTCAAAAATAACCAGGCTGCTTATGAGGCAAAACACAACTTCTGCTGCTGTCTTTCGTTTGGCTATTTATTGACTTTGGTTTTTTTTTATCTTTGGACTTTGTTGTGACAAGGACACTTCCATTTAATTTCAAACATGCACAGATGTAAAAGAGCAAAAAACATGTATGAATAGCTGTGCACTCCCTAAGTAAGACTGAATATTTGACTATTTTTGAGGAGTCTATGTTTTCCATGATCGGCTCATTTCCTTTATCTGTTAAGCCACATAAGATTATGTTGTTTACATGATGTTTTGAATAGTCTGATGACTCCAGAAACCGGATAACGATGGGATGTTTAGCCTGCATGAAAGAGAGAAACACGCTCTGCGGCTCTTACCCGTACATTTTGATCGATCTGTCTGTGGTTCATTCGCAAACTTGCCGATGTATGTCGAGACAAGTTAGAGAGTGTGAGAGGGAGACAGTATCACCGGGTTGTGCTGCATCAGTTTGGGGACATCGGCAATTCAACATTGTTCCACGAGTGCGATGCTGAATAAGAAGCTGCTCTGAGGTTTGAAAACCACAGACCAGCTGGGTAAAAACTGAAGGAAGCAAAACAAATGAGTATCTCAGACCAGCACAGTGGTATTACCGGGCAGTGCCGGTACACTGGGGGTATGAATATTAAGCAGGGAGTTGTATTGGACATTGCATGCTTAGGAAGTTTTCCATGAGTAAATAAAGGTTAAGAAGAATGGCCTCATTCACTGTTTTTATTTCCGGCTATTGTGCAGCAGTTTGCGCTCTCATACATCATCCTGTAGCTTGCAATGAACCACAGTTGAACCCGCTTTATTCACGCTTTCTTATTCAAACTCGCTATTGTTTAGGCTATTTTCACCGGCCCCGTGTGCCCTTGATGTTAACTCGCCCTGCTCAGATAGACCGGCCTCTAATTTAAACGGGAGCTCACACAGGTCATGATGGATGGCGCTTTCTTTCCAGTGGCAGCAGGTCACATGCACTAATATCCCACATCGCTCACATGCCCGCGTGTGTAATAACAGACATCGGCTTGTTTCTTTTTCTCTCTTCTTTAATCCCGGCCCCCCTCCGTCCTTCGTTCCTCCCGCTTGTTATCGTCACCCCGTCTTTTGGGTTTCTCGGGTAGGAAACAGAGAGGTGAGATTCAGGGTGAATATCAATACAGCTGGTTGCGCAACCCCGCCGTCCTCCCAGATGGATGGTCAAGTCAGCTATTTTTCATGTTTACTTTCTTGAGGTTTAGTGGAGCAGATTGGGTTCAGAGTTGGCTCCGCAGTGAAGAGGGAGAGAGGGAGGGGGCTCATAAAAGTGTCCCTGAATGTGAAAGGGAACAACAAATAGGACCACGCTGGTGCTGCGGGGGAGGTTTCTCACCTGTGAACGCAGCTTCACCTGCAGGGAACACAGTGGATTGAGTTCATGTTTAATTCTCCTCCCAGTGAAAGTGAGGTGGCAGCTCTCAGCAGGTTTCCAAACAACTTGATCATGTCGCTCTGCACTTTCATGACACGTTGAATAGCAAAAATATGTCTGAGCATAAATGTGAAATATTTGTGAAATGTTGACATCTTCCATCGTACATTACTAGCAAGTTTTATGTGCCACTTTTACAGGTATTTTTTCCATCGTTGGAGTAGTAAGTTTTGTGTCAATCACACAGTTGTCACTCCTGCTGTTATTATCGTGTATTTTTTATTTTTTCTCTTATTTCTTGACGTTCTACTTCCTGTTCCAAATGTCCCCCCTTACCCCGGCTCTGTGTGTTTACGTGTAAGAAATTTCAGTTTATCTCAACATAGTTTTGTTTCTGTGCTAGAATTAATATCATTTTTTTACCTGATTATTAATTTAGAAAGATAAAATTGCTAAAATGCCAAATCATCTGTTGAGTGACAGACAAGTGACATACAGTGACATATTTCTGGTGCTGAATGTGCTGGTTTTGAGATTGTTTTCCAATAATTTATTCAACGATTTCACTTCAGTGTATTGTCGTATGACAGAGGAACAGTATCACAATATTTAAACGAACTTATTGTTCCTCATTTTCGCTTCATAGTTAATTAAACTTCAGGTATATGAATACAAAACATAGTTTCCTTTAAATCAAGAGGTCAGACTGGAGTGCATTAAGGAAGTTAAATGTACATATTGTGCGAAGGTTTAATGGTTTTTTGTGGGAAGTATTACGGTAATTTGAATCACCTCATTGAGTTCAACAATAGTTTTGTCAGCTTTTTGTCAACAAAAAGTTGGTTTGTGTCTGTTTTTTTTAATCTGAAGTAAAGTGTTATTCTTAATTTTAGAACTGTTGTTTAATACATCAGACAGTGTAGCAACAACTCAATTGCACTTCTCACTTTGTGCAGTTCTTCGATTAGTTGTGTTTGCGTTGGTCAGATTGTACTTGACCTGAAACGTGTCTGCAGGAGATGCAACAAACCGAGGTTATCGTCACTGATACTGGTCAAGATATTGAATAAAGAGATGCCAAACCGTACAAAATTGAAAGGACTCGTCCTCATCCTTGCAGCTTCAGTTTATCTGGTGATGTCCGCAGTTACCGTGGTAACAGTCGGTGCAACATGTAATGCATGTAGATATCTTTTTTAGAGTGATGCATTGAGAACAGCACCTGCTGGTCATGTCTTTGTTGTGGTGATTGTCGGAGTGGCTGCCAAAGTGGATTGACATTCTCCAGAGCTCGCACTCGAGTCTACGGCGGGATTACCCGGCGCTGATTCGAGCGGCGTGGCGGCATCGGGGCCCTCAGATTCAAGGCAGATTATGTAAACATCACACTGAGAGATCTTCTATTAACCTGCACTGTCACACAGCAAATGTGTGCTCGCGACAAAAAGCAATCAAGAATCAGCAGCTTAGCAAATATGCGGGAGATTAATATAAATGTGTTATAGTTAATCCTTTGAAAACATGAAAGGATGATCCAGCCCCATTTAGTAAACGGCGATTTTCAATAATTTATGTGTGCATGCATCAAAAAGGGGCTTTGTTTTGTTGGGGTTTTTTACTCCGTTTTTGTTGTTTGCCATTTGATGGAAAATTAATGCAAACTGTGAACTAAACTGTGGCTAATTACCACTAATACAATGTACAAAATCCACTTTCTGCTGATAAGCTTTTATGCTAGAGGTCTTCATTTGTCCGAAACGCTGTACAACTGCAGAAGTCACAGTAAATTGCATCAGATGGAAACCAAAAGCTGGTGCCACCTTAAAGATGGCTTTAAAGCAACCAACTTGAAGACCCCGGTTGGGTCAAGTTGTGTTGCTGGTCTGAGATTTCATGCTGGACTGTGCTGCATCCTTTCAAGGAAGAACTTTTAACTCTTGAACTTCTTTCCACAAACTTAAACAAAAATTTAGATTTATAAAGCTAGAAGTAAAAAAAAAAAAGCATGTTTTCCAGCTGCTGTTTGAGTTTTTCACAGGGGAACAATTAAACTCTGAATGTTTGTATGCTTGCTCCCAGTTGCAGCAGCACCATGGAAACCGAAAGCATGGCTCACACTTTATTGATTCGGCATCAATTCAAAGCTAATCACCTCTTCATACGACCAACATGAACCTTTGACGCTGCTGTCGCGAGTGTTGTTGTGGGCTCCTGATTCGTGCCTGCAAGATTTTCACTCAGGCAAGAAATATCGTCACCATGTAGTCTCAGCTAGATCGTATCAGACCTCTTGCAAATACTCAAAAAGCAAATATCAGTTGGACATTGTTTTATGAAGTTCTGCTTTAGTTTGCAAACAGTCGCTAAACTAGAATGAGCAACATTTTTTTTCATAATTCATTTAGTCTTTGCTTTTTCTTCAATTTGTTCCTAATTTGTCTGGTGCAGGCGAACCCTTCAGATTCATTATTAAAGGCCCGGCTGTCATGCCATCATCGGTGTGTGTTTTGTTTATTTATCATCCTTTAAAAATGCAGCTCCGGACTCTTTGTTGTTGCTCATTAAATCACTTCATTGGACCTGTTAAAGCTACAGTGCTGCAAATATCAGCGTCAGTTTGCAGGTAGTATTGGCAGCCCGCGGCGTCCCTTCGTTCCCAGTCACACCTCTCGCTGCGCCGCTCTTTTCTGCTGCTTCATCAGTCGACTCGTCTCTTGATGTCATCCAGCTGTTATTGTTTTGTTTCTTCTTGTTTTTCGCGGGATCAGAACAGTCAGACTTGTGTTTGTGCGTGCGTGCGGGTTTGTGTGTCACTTTCCGACGCCCCCCCCCCGTGGGGAGTAGCTTGAAGCCTGAGTCCTGGTTTTCAGGTTCAGAGTGAAATTCAGCTTCAAATTTAGCTGTGATGATTCCGGTCAGAGCAGCGGTCCTCGCAACGGTGGAGGTTCAACCGTGAGCGCTCAGCTGTTGATTGATGACCAGCAACAGTGGTCATTTTCTGAGTTTACAGGGTATTTTTCAGAAACTCTCATACAGGTGATCAGTCTTCATGAAATAAATAAAATGACAAATTGCAAGTCTCACGGGCGCCTGTCAGCCCTGGAGTCACACAGGTCCACCATGATTAAAAACCGGCTCTGTCCTGCGGTTGCTGCCGTAATGACGCTTTTAAATGGTCTCCATTGGGGCTTTAACAAAGTTTGACTGGGTTTTTACTTTGCCGCGCTCGATTCTGCCATGCATAAAGCGGAAATCATTCAGCCCAGACTGATTGCTTTGGTTTCACGGCGTCCTTTTGATGCAGCACGTCCAATCCAATTCAGATTTATTTGATTCCCATCACAGCTCTATCAGCAGCGTGCTGGTGGAGGGAACTGCAGAGCGTTTTCTAATGAAGGCCAAAACAAGCAAGTATATACACCTCAATAGATGATTTTTTCTTTACACCTGCTTAGCTTCGTGTTTAGTATCGTGGCAGATGGGAAAAAAATGTGAGGTAATGAATTCTTGTAAAAGACTATTTGCTAGAGAAATGAGCCGTCTGCTGCGTTTTGTACCGTGTTGCATCATTTAACTCCTCCTTTAACGGAACAATTCACTGTTTGCTTTTGTGGTTTGTCTTCATATTGATTTGAAAGACACCACAGATTGACATGGGAGCAAACAGCATATTGACCGTATTTTTCCTCCTATCAG
This sequence comes from Malacoctenus gilli, assembly GCA_032164315.1. Classification (NCBI taxonomy): domain Eukaryota; kingdom Metazoa; phylum Chordata; class Actinopteri; order Blenniiformes; family Labrisomidae; genus Malacoctenus; species Malacoctenus gilli. The sequence continues at coordinate 12,620,892 of JASSRZ010000072.1, read as the reverse complement.
GGAGTCAATCTGCTCTCTGACCTGCAGCGTTTCTGCAATATTCAAGTACAAATATTCATATTTCTGATCGTCGGTGGCTTCTTGACTCCTAAATTATTCAGTTATTTGTGCAAACATTTTGAACTCGTGACATTTCACACTGCAGCTGTCATTCTCCCTCCAATTTCAAGTCGCCAACTGTTGAGCAGATGCAAATTTAAACATCTGCTCATGCAAAAACTCAGTCCTGGGAATATTCAACTGTCCCATCAAAACATGCTGCCGATTGCTGTAAACCTGCAAACCGGCCATCACACTCACACATACAGTGCTTGTGCTTTAGATACGTGTCCTGGAGTTTATATGAAAGATTAGACTTTTTACTTTTTAGTTGGAAAAAAGTTGCTTTAACGTGTGTCTCAGACATCCTTCCCTGTGTCCTCTAACTAGCTGGAGGTCTGCTTGTGTTTGCCTTCCTGCTGCAGCTGTGGCACACCTCCTGACTGAGTTCAAGGCAGGGTAATGGCTGCAGCTGCAGCAGGAGGTTCGAGACAAAAAGACGATTTTCCTTTTTTTTGGGACTCACTTTTTGTACTGTTGTTACGGTAAACTCTTCAAAGATTCTCTGTTTAAAGTTCATGCAATTACTGTTGCAGGAGTGAGAAAAAATAGGCACACAGACAGACAACAGCCTCGCCTTTGCAAAGGACCCGTTGGCGGACATATTTTGCTCCAACTTCCTGTGGAAGAATTAACATTTAGTCCAGCTTTCGTGATTAGAGCTCCGACTTTGAGGGTTTCTCAATCAAGTAATCAGTAATTAATTTGAATGAGGCTATAGAGCCATCTTAGACGGAGTTACAGAAAAGATTTTGATTAAAAATAGACACACACATTTCTATTGCACACAGCAGGTGATTACTGCTGTGAGGGAAGAGGTGCTCCAGACAGTCAGAAATCCTTTTGTTCCTTGACTAAAGAAATCACAGCTGTCTATTCATCATCATCATCATCATGGCTTCTGGCCCCCATTCGTCCTCAGGATGTGGCGTCTTGTTGTGTAGTTATGCTTCGCAGGGAGCAAACTTTGGAGCAATCCACGATATCACAGTTGCAAAGATGTTTGACGCATGATTGCGTGCGTGAATCACTTTTACGCTTTTACAGGCAAGCAGTCGGAAACGCAGCCAGGAGGACGCCGTCTCTCATCGGCTGACGGACAGCGAGCGAAGCAAGCTGTGAAATCATTTGTCTGATGGTCTGGCAGCCAGGAGTAGCACTGAGCAACAATAACAACAAGCCCTGTGGTCAAATCTCCATCGCTTGCTAATAATCCTTCATATTTCTGACTGCTCTCAGCTTGCGGCACACGTCGGCCTGCCTGCTAGTCAGGCTCCGTTTTCCATTGTGGAAAAGTTTCTACTCAAACAGAGAAGAGGTGTGGAGGGAGGAGATTCAGCTTCAGGTTAGGAAGACAACCTGACATATGCAGTGTTTTTGCCTCCATGAATATGAGTTGTAAGGCTGATAGTCATGATGAACCCAGCCTATTTTACTCGAATACACCTTTTCAGCTATAGCCAATGATTCTACATTGTGATGAAGACACAGGCTTTCCTAAATATCTCATGTTTTCTTTGCTTTTTTTTAAAATAAGTCTTGTGCGTATGTAAGTTTGGATGAATTTACCAATGAAAACAAATAAGTTTCCTACTGTTTGTTTCTACTTTAAGTCACTTGTTATCATTCAGTCTTGCTGGTCAGAGCAGACAGATATCATTTGAATTAAGAAGAAAATACACAGATTTTTGGTTCATTTGATCTTTTTGAGTAGAAGCAACGGGTATTAAATACTGTCAATTTTGGCACCAACAGGACTTGACCTTTACTTGTACATCACATGAGCCAAATTATTTCAGTGTGAGAACTGAACGATATGTTAATAATCGAATATGACGTCTTATGTGGTCTGTTGAAGGCGTTTTTGTCCCCAGTTGCAGTCTAGATCATTGTCACTTTTTTTCCTCATTATGTGAAGAAGAAAAAAGTCAGAGGATTTAAGCAACATCATTTTCCCCCCTTTGGCACATATTTACTCAGGCAGAGCAGAAGGCTGGGTTCATCCTAATCCCCCAGCTCTTCATTCTCCTGTAGTAAACAGGAGGTAGGTAAGTCGACAGATTATGGGGCTTTTTTAGCAGGGGGAGTCAGCCAGAGTGGGAGGCCTGAACTGAGGCAAAAAAAAAAACCCCAACAGTAGGAAAAGTGGAAAGCCAGAACACACCCACGTCTGGGTCGAGTGCGTCCCTCAGGAGGCGCAGTGGTCAAACGTGCACGGGTCTCGCCTGTCAAGAGTCTCATTGTGTCGAAAACGCAGCGGAGGGGAAACGCGGAGGAGCCAAAAGGGAAAAGCCGAGTAGTCAGAAACTAAGCGAGGGGAAAAAAAGGTCCTCTGACGTGCGCGAGTGTTTCAGTGAAACCTGCAGGATTAAAGTCATCCGTTAAATGCTTGATCAGTTTCCTCAAAGTGGCTCTTGAGGAGAGAGGTTTGTGGAGGAGCCGTGTCACGAGAAAAAGACCCTCACGCAAAGTATTCCCCTCGCTGTCTTCCTCATTTGTAGATCTCTAAATGGAAGCTGTACTCTGTGTGTGTGTGTGTGTGTGTGTGTGTGTGTGTGGTGTGTTTGTGTGTGTGTGTGTGTGTGTGTGTGTGTGTGTGTGTGTGTGTGTGTGTGTGTGTGTGTGTGTGTGTG
>JASSRZ010000072.1:12602727-12617274 GCA_032164315.1 Malacoctenus gilli | reverse complement strand
TGTGTGTGTGTGTGTGTGTGTGTGTGTGTGTGTGTGTGTGTGTGTGTGTGTGTGTGTGTGTGTGTGTGAGAAAAAAACACTGTTTCCAATCGAGTCATGTCACAGTGCTTGCACTCGTTGTCACTTGACTCTCCATGACACGATTTCACCGCCTTTACTCACCAGTTTACAAACTCGTCCCCGACGTGTGCTTTAAATCAATTTGTTCCACTACGCGCCGTCGTGTCCCGCGGCTCCTGCCAGAAATTCGGCCTCGGCTTCTTGCTGGCCCAGGATCCCACTGGCACTGCTTTGTTATGCCCGGTCTGAGCCTCACAGATAGCAGTGGCTCTATCTCTTCGCCTCCGTCCACCTGTTACTGCAGCCATTCACCTGTGTAATCAAATTACAAGAAGCCCGAGGGAAGCCGACAACACCAGACACTAAAATGCGAAACAAAGACGAAAGAAACCGCCCAGAGAACAGCGCTGCCTGTGAAATCACTTATTTTGTCATTTACATTCATGTTCAACTTGCTCTATGCAAATTTTTTAAAGAAAAAACCCCCACTAATAATATACCTGTATGTATTCATAAAGAGATAAATTCATTATTCAGTGGCTGAATAAAACAAATTAAATTTGGCAGTATTTTTGCCACATTTTTAAAAAAATTCAAGAGGCTTTTTCTCAACAATGAAAGTGAGAAAAGAATGAACAGGGCAAAAATTGCAGATAATATGGAGTTTATTATCACTTCAAAAATAGTTTTTAAAGTTAGAATATAAAGTAGATCTAAAACATCCATAACAGGAATGTCCCAGCTGTTATATTTCTTCACCTCAAAGTCCAACAGAGTTTGGAAACGCTGAAAGAAGAGTCCGTGTTTATCAGCATGAATGATGACAGATAAATGTCCAAATAATCCTTTTCATCATTTTCTCCCTCCCTGATGATGTGGAAGTGTGCAGCTGCTTGTCAACACGATAACCACATCAACCTTAAGTGTTCTGTTTAAAGCTTGTCCTTGCTTTTCCCAAATATCCCAAATCAGCTGCGCGGTGCACATTCATCTTCATAGCGGGAAGAAAATTGAATTTGACTACTCTGAAACCTCGCTGACAAGTGCAGCGTCTCACGAGTGTAATTTCACATTATAAATTTGGAAGGAGAGGCGCTTGCACACAAAGCCAAGTTGAGTTTCTTTTAGAAATCCCTCAGAGACCTGTCAGATTAATTCAACCTAGATTTTTCAGAAACAGAAATGTGAAGCCTCCAGCTCAAAAATCTGCTGCGTCTGCAGAAAACTTGCTGGGTCTCAGGCAAATTCAGGCAATTTAAGTTGTCTGCAATCCTTCAAACAAACTTGGGAGCTACTGAGTTGCTTTTTTTAATATATAAAAATAAAAGTTGATGGCCTGAGAATAATCCAACTGTGGCAGCTCTAACGCTTAAATGAAATTCATTTCTTTTTAATTAATACGCTTGAGTCTTGTAACGTAATGAGACTTCAACTTATTCTATCTAAAAACAAAAGTTCCTTTCCTCTGAGTTTTTCCAACTTTAAATGCAAATCTGTGTGGGAAGTTTTTTGTGATTTACTCACCTCCCACTTGCCTTTAATAAGTTCTTAATTAGCGTTGTCACGGTACCAAAATGAGTAACCAAGATACTATACCTGACAAAGTTCCCGGTTCTGGGTAGTAACAGAATACCATACCCTCTTTATTAAAAATTGTTACCCCTGTTGGGAACTCCAATTGTTTTTTTACATTATAAATACTTATTAATTACTTGTAGTGTTGTTTGGTGCATAATAAATCATATTATATTGTCATATCCCCGGATGTCGCCAGTAAGCGGCAAACAGGCAATCATTCAGGAGCAGTGTGGTTATATTGCAGTGTTAGCCATGTGGGTTGGAGAAACATGTAGTGAGAAGCTGGCAGGAGAGTAGAGGCGGCTGCTACGAGCGGAACCGGTAGTACCGTCGTGTATAAATTGTAGTATCGTAGGAACCGCTATGATCTGGCACCGAGAGGTACCATGCAACTCTATTATAAATACAACTTTAAAGATGGAGCCAATCAAAGGAAACACACCTGGTGTCCCGGCAGCCCTGACTATATGTCCGTTCTTTGTCTCCTCTGTCCCTTCTCTCCAGGTACGGAGACATGGTCCCGAAGACGATCGCGGGAAAGATCTTTGGCTCCATCTGCTCCCTGAGCGGCGTGCTGGTGATCGCTCTGCCCGTCCCCGTCATCGTCTCCAACTTCAGCCGCATCTACCACCAAAACCAGAGAGCGGACAAGCGCCGCGCTCAGAAGGTAACCGGAAAAGTGGAGTCTCATCCAAAAGTACTTGAGCCGCGAGTCAGTGGAGGGTTATCTGTGGGTTAAATGACTGAGTGCGCGTGTTTGCAGCACGAGCACGTCCATATTACCTGACCATTAGCAGTGGATGCTGCTGATTTTTCCGGAGGGCAAAGTGACTCCAGATCACGAGATATTATTAAGTTATTGAGAGAAAATGGGAAAACAACACATTTGGGTGGGCGAATACTAATGGTTAAACCTTTGAAGGTCTTTCTTTAATGGTCTAATCATTATAATGATGGTGGTGGGTGAAAAGAGCTTAATGACGGATGAGTTTTGTTTTCGTAAAAAGTACAAAGAGGCAGTTTTACAAACATTAAAAAAGGCCAGCATGAGAGAGATTGACCCCAATTAATAGATCTACGACTGCATGGCGAATCTGTGGCCCTTCAACCTACTTCATCCCTCCATCTCACTCTGGAAATCTGTTGCGCTTCAAAAACACATTCGCTTATTGCTCTTTTACATGCTCGCACACACACACGGAGACACACAAATACACACACACATCCCCGTCGATCTCTTTCTCTGACACACAGACCGACACACTCGAAAATCCAAGTGCCAAATGTTAGCCGTCCACTCACCACGATCTCCCAGTAGGCTTGACCTTTCAAAGGAGCGAGATAGGAGTGCAATTAAGTGAGAGAGCAGCTGCTGATAGCTAATTATGGAGGAGAAAGTTTCAAATGAATCCACAGACATAGAAGTATCCTGGATGGATGCTGGGGGGTCTTTTTTCCTGATTAATTTCCTGACTCGAACGTGAGGACCCGGCGCCGCTCACACAGGTCCAGTGCGACTTCTGTTCAGTGCTGAGTGGGAAAAAAATGTTCGACCACAAGCTGAAACATCATTGAATAGTGACTCGGAATGTGTGTTCAGGGATTCTGTGAAGAAGCTCAATCCAGATTTTCCAGTTTAATTTGAAAAACAAATCATATTTGACAGCTTTGGTCCCCGACCTGCTTCCAAAATATTTGATGATATTTCTGCAGACTGTTTGATTAAAGGGAGATTCATTTATTGACACGGTGCCTTCAGTGAGTAAAAAACAAACAAACAATAATTTATGCTGATTTATACAAATTGTTTGGCAGTCCGAAAGTAAGACAACTCAGCTGCATGTGATGGATGGAAACAGACGGCTGAAGCACTGAGACAATTTCACTCAATCATTACACCGATCAAATTACTGTTCCCACTAATGAACTAAAGCGAGCTATTATAGTTTGATTATATGAAGTAATCACACCACAGGTACACTACAAACCACATTTCAATACAAGTTGTTCCATGACACTTTAATAACATTTATTTAGTTAGATGCTCATTGACAAAAGAAAATGAATATTGGCAAGATTTGTTGCTTGGCAACAAGAACACACCGAAAGGGATGTACTTAATAGCATTGTGTTGACCGAAAACTGAGAAGACTGTGTCTTTTACGATAAGTAAAGCTATTTTGAATGTCACCCCACAACTGTAAATCTTCTCAGTTTAAATATTTTGTTTTGTAGACATACCTGCAGTAAAAACAGTGTTATAAAGGCTTCTATAACATTGGCATAATTCAGAAAAAAAGCTTCATTTTTGTCAGTGTTTATGGAGGCGAGTGTTGTTTGTTTGGTCTTCTAAAACAGATGGAAAAGGATTTTTCTCTCTTGGTACATGCTGCTTAATATGGAAGAGTTGTTTGCCAGTGTTGTAATTGATGCTACAGAAGTATAATGTGCAGTATAAATTATGCACACCTGAATAATCGGGAGTCAACAAAAAGGAGTCGTACTGTGTAACGTCACCTTCCAGCAAGTAGACTTGTGCGATGAACCTGACGGCCAACTTTGCTTTCCTATGTTGATACATGTATGGGTTTTTTTCCAATCTAAAGACATTCAGGTTAACTTGAGTCTATAAATACGCTTCAGTGGAAACTTCCTGTTGCACCAAGTCTGTATGTTGTTGTCAAAGGAGATTAATGGTCGGCAAAGTCACATATAATACTTATAAGTATGTATGAATATTTCTAAATTGAATAAATACTCATACTTTTATAGAAAAACTTAAATCTAGTCTCAAACAAAGCTTAATTCATTTGTCTGTTGAAGTCAGTCATCGAGTCACATTCCAACACTGTGTCGTTATAAGAGAAATTTCCACAGATTTGGATTGAAATCTTTCTAGAAGCTTGGTCTTCCGTTACTGTTTTAGTGTCTTACTTTGAGTTCTCATTGACCTGAGGTTTATAATATAACATAATGAAATTACACATAGAACAAAGACGGCTGAACATTTCTCTACATGAAGGTGTTTTTTGGTTCCAAGCTCTAAAAAATAACTTATCTTCTTACTGTATGAGCAAGAAAAAAGATTTGAATGCCTTTTTTGATGTCTGCTCACTGAGAAGACACAGGGCGTCTCACAGGTGCCCATCATGCTTCTCTTTGTCGGCACTGTTCTGTGTAATTTGCAGCTCTTTGAGTGTGTTTACCTGCTAAATACCCACAGTGCCAAACTGATGCCACGTAACAAGCCTTGGCACCTGTGAGCTATTCTTACTCACCCGCCCCAATATAAATCAGCCCTTTTTTAAGTGTAACATACTCTTTGTTTTCCCTTGTTGTGCGAGCTTGAGAACAGAACAAGGAAGAGAAGAAAAATAGGGGTACAAGGGGAGCTGTTTTATATTTATATAACCCCGCTCCTCCAGTCAGGCTCCCTGGATAACTGCTTCTGTCCTGGCCTCCCCTTCTTCTCCGGATCTCATTCGTCTTCATTCTTCTATAACAACACGCTGCTCCAGGCTCCCATTACAATTATGTAGTCACCTGGGGATTTGCCTTTACAAAAAGGTCCTCTCATGTACCTTCCGTGTCTCCTCAGTCAGAAAATAGAAAGTAGAGAATCCAAATTGGATTTAATGATAGTTATTGCCTACGAACAGGATTGTGGCGTGCGCCTCAGTGCAAAGCCCGGCGTCTTCCTCACATCCAGTAACCCACCAGAGACAACCCTTGGTGCTAATGTTCATAATTCCCTGACAAGCTGAGAAAGGGAAACTTCCAGAAGAAAAAGAAGACGACGGGTTTCTTTTTCTGTTCCTGCGCAAATCAGCAGTGCAGCATAGTCGCCATCAGAGTGGCGGTGAGTGTCGAGGCAGTAAATGGACTGAGGTCACACCGGTAATGGGACAGCAAAGTCAAGTGGAGCCACCCTGAGAGATGGCAGGTTGTCAAGGGGAAAAAAATAAAATAAAAAAGCCCGGAGACGTGAGGGCAAAACAAGACGGCTGGAGAAAGTGAGGGAGGAGAGAAGGAGGCTGGACAAGAGGAGGAAGAGAGAGGAGGAGGGCATAAAGGAGAAGCAGAGATAGAGAAGGTCTGAAGGAGAGAATGGTGATATGAAGAAATGGCAGAGGAAGGGGTCATTGTGGCAGTTTCAAGGCTCGCTTGTCTTGAAGGTGAAAATTTCCAGCCTCTCTCTGCTGCAGTCCGGCTGTCTGGCTGTCGGACTGTGGGAGGTAATGTTGGAGCACGGCGGCTTGATTTGTGCGCTCAACCAAGACGACCGGTGGAGTAAAATCACCCGAATTTATCATCACCGGGTTTTAGTCAGAACGTTGAAAAAGGTCAAACCGGGTGCAGCGTTGGAGCAATTTACCTCTGAAAAACTTCTCCTTTTTAAAGTTATCTGTCACTTTCAAAGAGGAGTTTGATGAACTTGGACCTGCACCTACATTATTAAGAGATTTCAAATGAACCATCAGCCTTTTTGTTCGACTTTTAATCCTCGATTTTCAAAAAAGTTTTCACGACAACTACTAAAAGAAGGAACGCGTGTTACCTTCTACCGTATTCTAATCCTGAAAAACAATCAGCTGTTTTAAGCATGAGATACACAATCATATTTGGAAAAGCCACATTGGCATGTGGAACTAAAAGGACAAGCTGGAAAGCCACAATGTGGAAAAGAAATCTGATAGATCTACTAGAAAAAAGTACAAAATTTTGAGAATTTAACTCTGTTAAAAAATGTACAAAATGATCTTTTTCTTGAGCCAGTTTCCCATAGAGTATGCACAAATCTTGACTCCTTTTATGTCAATCTGTTGGACCACATGTGTCTCTTAGGTATCGTCCAAAATTTGACATCAGTCATTAAAGGTTGCTAACTGAAGCTTTGTTGGTGGAATCTCTTATGATAGATTGAGGAAAGGATGAATTGTGCCTTTGGGGAAAAAAACCCCAACCAAACAAAAACACCCGCAAACAACATCAAATCCAACCTCAGTTTTATTGTGAGACAAAACAGCAGTCGATGAACATATTCTGCGGTGAACAAATAAAATAATTATTTTGGCCACAGTGAGAGTAGAAATGTCTGGTGTAGACAAAGACAGCTTGGCAGGGGAAGGTTAAACGAACTCTGAAGCACGGTGGTGAAAATCAGATTTCGGGGTCGGTTCACTCGCCTGGGGGGGTGCAGCTTGTAGTCATTGATTCAGCCCTGAATCCTGTATGGTAACAAAGGGTCCTTGAAGGAGATGTGAGGCCATCTGTCCAAAAGACGCCGCCGAACTGGAAGTGGACCTTTCAACACGATAATGATCCTGTAACTGTGCTAACAAATCCACCGTGGAATAGCTCGCAAAGAATAAAAGCAGAGTGATGGAGAGGTTTCAGAAAGAGAGCCAAGCTTTTGGGTCCCACCGAGCTGCTGTGGGTGGATGGGAAACAAAGGAAAATGAAAGAATGAAACTAAAGACATCTTGCATCTGAAGGAATTTTGTGAGGAAGAGCAGTCAAAAATTTCAGCATGTCAGAGACAATTATGCCAAACGCCTACGAGTCGGGTTTTTTTGTTTTTGCTTAACAGGGCAAAGCAGCTTCTCAGGGCAAAATTGTCCTTTTTTTAGCCAAAGAAGACAAACCACTGTTTGTTGTACACATCTTTAAGTAATACAAACAATAGAATAACTGTTTTTTAAATGGGTTTTTTTTGTTTGTTTTTTTTTAAGTGAAACATATTTGTCTGAAAGTCTGAAAATATTCGTATTCAAAGTTTGTTGAGAGCTCAAAGCTGCATGAGATGAACACTTTTAGTTTAGAAGCACTCAGGGAGCGCAAACCTCCACCATGACCATGGCGACTCATCGCAACTGACGTCGTCGTCTCTGTAGCTGTATTCCTCTGGTGCCACGGACCAGCCTGAGCTGATCACAACCCGTATGTGTGGCCGGCTGTAAGTGATGTTGGTCATTGCTGGTCATGCCACAGAGACGCTCCCGACCCGCTGGGGACCTCCGAGCTTAGGTTCAAAACTGTGATTTGAAAGAGCCAGAAGTTCAGTGGCAAGGTGCTTCTCGTCCATTACGTTTTCACCACTCCTTTGATTTTTCCCTGTGTGCGGTGGACAACCTGCCTCACCAGGTTATACGCTAGCACCTACGTCGTAACCATAACAACAAAGGCAGACAGGGATGGTGTGTGGTGCCACAACACCAAATCTGATTTGATCTCTACTACACTGCCGTGCAAACGGGGGGACTGCCGGATCCGGACCGGGAACAAGTGGATATCATTTGCAGTGTGAACGAGGTGAAAACCTCCCTGGTTGAGCTAAAGAAGAGGTGGACAGAATTTCTGGAAAGGTCCTGAGTAACCCCAAATTACCTTCCGCTGTCTGGCGCCTTGATACAAATCTGGAAGGTTCATTTATTTCCTGTTGATTATCTGAAATTCAGGCCTCACAAGATTTATCTTGCTTTGCAAATCAAGACACCTCGAACTGGCAGGTGTCTTTTTCACCAGTTACAGCACAGGCATTCATTTATTCCGGTAGCCTAGTTAGAAGTGAACTGATCCTGAAGTTAAGATGAGTTCATGTGAATCACAAATGGAACAGCTGTTAAGAAATTTTTGGGAAAAAGTTGCCACAGATAAAAATGTGCCTTTCAAAATTGATTGAACACATCGGGAAGAAAATGCGAGTGTGTTCACACTCAGCTGCTGTGGAAGTGGGTCATCAGAAACTTTCTACTGCTGGATGGAAAGACTGTTTCTATGGATTCATCCATCATCTTTTCCCACTTTACGCAGACAGGGACTCACCACTTCTTTGTTTTGTCTCTGTGCGTTCCACTTTTTCAGCCAATGTCTGATTGCAGCAGGTTGTTCCTCTGTGCCCCAGAGCATTTTCTCATCATTCAAACACAAACACATAAGTAGGACACTCTGAAATGTCAGATGCATTATTTTTCACTGTGTTCTATGCAGAAATCTCACGTATACAGTCCAATTTAAATGCTAAAATTCACCAAAGAAATTGCACTTGAAGTTATTATAACGACGTTGTGGTGAAATTGCTTACGTCACTGTTGACTTTCCGGGCAATGAATTGATGCTTGTTGGTTAGTAAGTTCAACTAAATTTTTGGTGGACATTTTGCAATTGAGATTCAGAAGGTCCCTTGTTCGAGCCTGGTGTTTTCTGGTTCTTCAAAGAGCGACCAGTTTGTCCCCCAACCTCAACTCTTTACTCAACTCAAAACGCAAGCCTGAGATAAGTTTAATGGAAACACTCCAACTGACCCCAGGATAAATAGCTCAAGTGGAAGGGCATTGTACTGAGGTTCAAAAGGTTCCTTGTTTATTCCCAAAGTAATCGCTGCATTGCCCGGCTCCTGAAGGAGCAGTCACTTCCCCCCTGACCTTTCACCCTAACCCAACTCATAACGTCTCGGATAAGTTCAATAGAAATCTTTGAACTGCCCCCAGGATAAATAGTCAAAGTAGGAGAGCGCTTGACTGAGAATCAAAAGATCCCTGGTTCGATCCTAATGTGATCCGGGTGTTTCCGGGCTCCTGAAAGAGCAATCATTTCTCCACTCAAACCCAACCTTAACTCTTCCCCTCACTCAAAATGTAACCTAAAGATAAGTTTAGTAGAAACCATTGAACTTGCCCCAGATGAAATAGCTCAAGTGGTAGAGAATTGAACTCAGATTCCAAAGGTCCCACACAATAAAAAAAAGAATATGGACATGTTTTTTACTGTGGGGAGACAAATATTGATCCTTCCCTGACACTTTCATCAACGATTTGGGGGCTTGTTTTTAAGCCAGTTGGACTTCAGATCTGTTTCAATCCCTCACAAGGAGCTTGGACGCTCCTCCGGACTTCAAAAGCAGCCGAGATTTCATCAGCTCGGAGTGTTTTCGGAATAAAAGTTTCTCAGACAACTGCTGGGGCTCAGCAAACCATCAGAGAACGCAGGGTGCTCAGCAGCACACTCATGCAACCAATTGCATCGCTCTTGCACCTAAACAAGGACCAGAGCTAGTTATTCTTTCATATTTTTCCACCTCTTTCTTGTGTCAAGCAACGTTATTTTTGATCAATAAAACATGTGAGCAGCCAATGACAACGATTTCACTTCCAAGAGCATTCATTGTTCAAGAGAAGCAGTCAATGGTCGCCTCTCTTTTTTTCTCCAGCCTCAAATTTCCCATCCTGCACACGTAGACGCGTGATTATTACATCTCAGATTCCAGCATTCCTCGCAGCTTCACAAGTCCCGACAATTTCTGAAGCATCCAAACTAATCCCATTTCTTGTGATTCACGTCTGGGAAGCAGATATTGCTCTGTCTGTCTCCTGTTTCCGAAATGCACTTACAGGGGGATAAAGCGGGAGCAGCAGGACCAGGTTAAAGAAATCGCCCCTCGCCCCTTCATGTGCCTGAAAGCTGTGAAAGCGGCAGCATACAGTCCTCCTCATCTCCTCTTCATTTCAAACAAAATCTCTTTAAAGTTTGACTCTCACTTCGCGTCCACCCTTTAATCCGTGATCGCATCAGCAGTTGAAAGGAACTTTATCTCTCCGCTTCTCAGAGAAGAGATTCGTGTGAAAAGTTGAAAACAAGGCCGATTTTCAGCTTAGCCTTTTTAAAAGTGATTCGAAAAAGATAAATGTTGGCAAACAGGCTTCGGAATGACACTTGGTTAATGTTCGGCAGACAGGTGCTTTGTTGTAAACCTGCTAACCTCTAATGGGCACAATCAGCGCTGAGGCAGTAAAGTATCCATTAGTGATTAGTGCTGTGACTCAATCACTCTAACGCAGCACGAGGAACTGGCTCCATGTCGGACTTTGTTTTTATTCTATCTACTTTATTCGTAGGCGTTCCTGCTGCATCCTGATGTGATGAGGCATAGATTGAACGTCACACATCGAAATATTCTGAATGGATCATCGGGAAATTCTTCGTACTTAGAAGACGTTTGTACTTTTCATGAGAGATATTGATGATTTCTTCATTTGGTTGGCGGCTCTTTTAGGGGCCCACATAAATTTGTGGTTGAAACAGAAATTTTAACAAACACAAGATCAGTGATTCCTATGGATGAGCCAAACAGGAACATCAGAACCCATGAGGGTTGATTTTAAATAGATGAAAGAGCGAACCATGAAATATGAATGAGTTACAAAAAAGAGTCAATAAACGAATCATAAAGGTTTTTCGGCCAAGTAAATGTGGATATCTTTTTTCTTTTTTTCTTTTTTACCAGTTTTGGCTGCAGACAAACACTGCAGCATTACCAGCACCGCTATAACAAGAAATTCGTGATGAGGTGCTCCAAAGATCCCGAAAGTGATTCACTCAGACGTGTTGTTTTGTCTGAGTAATAAAAATAAATCTGTTCGTTATCAGAAAGAGCAGATGTGAATCACCACATGCAGCCCCATTCACATTCTTTTTGCAGTTGATTCAGAAAGAATCAATAAATTATTTGCTGTGCAGAGGACTGAAGGAAGGAAGTATTTTGACCACATATGAGAGACTATTATGAAATGAATGCGTGTTTGGTCAACAAACTGAATTACGATCAATCTGGAGGATATGAAGCCCAAAATTTCATCCATCCTTGTCATTCTTGAACATATGAAAGTGCCATTTTCTGGCTCTGATCAAGCAGGGTCCTCAAAGTCAAATAGCAACATAGGTTTGCATTGTAAAACTCAGTATTAGTAAATCTTTTATTAAGTTTCCATGAACCTTTTTTCTTTCAGTCTGTCCTTCTTTTGCCTTGGTTTTTAAACTGTTGATGCTTTGATTGTTTCATTTAGACGAGGGGACATATCCAGGATTTGAGTGAAGTTGAAGAAACAGTTCTTCTCGCTTGATTCCACGTGACAAAATCTCGGAGCAGAATCCCTTTCAAAATGGTATTTGTAGGGTTTTTGGTCTCTGCACACAAGCTCAATACGTGTGGGTGAAACTAGGGAAAAATCAAAATAGCTGTTGTGCCTGGATATTGTTGAATATCTGATGAAAGGCTCCAATATTCGTGAAACATAAAGCAATATTTCTCTGCAAAGTCTGAGTCATGTCATAACAGCGAAACTAAATGCCAAACGATCACGTGTCAGCAAGATCCAAATACTTTCATCCACATACAGTCGTGTGTTTATTTGATGAGCACTTTACAGATTATATCAGTGTGTGAATGCAGAGCTTGTGGATTATTGAAATCATGTTAGCTCCTATAGTAGATGATTGTTGGCCCTGGGATCTCTGTGGTTGGACAAACTGTTGTTTTAATGATGATTCATGATGATATGGGGGCTTTTGTGTAATGTTTTGTTGGTTTGATGCATGTTGTGTGTTTGTATGCTGAATGTATTTGATACCTGTGTTTTTGTATGTATTTTGTACATCTTGTGATTCTGATATTTCTGTGATTCCATGATTTTATGCACTCTGTGTGTATACTGCGTTTTTGTGTTGTCATGAATGAATTATGAAGACCCCCAGGAAGAATACCTGCTGCTTGCAAAAGCTAATGGGGATCCTAATAAACAAACAGGAAGAGGAAAAGCTCTGCAATACTTACTCACATTAGAAGACAGAAAATTTGAAGTTTTGAAGGTGAGAAGAGCAGCACAGGAGTAGCTGTGAGAATTACTATCGAGCTTTTCGAGATGAGTTGGCAGATTCTTACCATTAAAATAAGCCATTAGTCATCTTCTGTGACCTCCCGCCCACCCTGTCTGATGCGATACGACCTCTTCTTCTTCCCACGCCCAGAAAACCAGACTGGCCAGGATAAGAATAGCCAAGTCCGGGAGCGCCAACGCCTTCCTCCAGAGCAAACGCAACGGCCTGCTGAACGAACTCCTGGAATTGACGGTGAGAAAGACCCCTGACCCCCTCTGAACGCTAACAACCACCAACAGGAAGACGGCAGCGCCGTGATTCCCGGGAAGGCGTTTCAAATGTGTTCATTAAAAGTGATACGCAGCGCAGGCAGATCGTAATTCAGTCTGAAGCATTAATCACACTGCTCCTTGTCAAATACTCTTCTGCTAATTATTTCAGTTCACTGCAGCTCAATAGCTTGGAAGCAACAACTTCACATCTGCAGTGCAGGCACAAACAAAACGACAACAATTACCACTATAATTAACCAAAGAACAATTTAAAAGTAATTCAGGGGCTACAGAGGAGCAGCAGATCGGATTCATTGCGTTCCATTTATTGCATGGGGCATGGGTGATGGAGATAATCCTCTATGCACGACTTATTGCAGGATAATCACCCCAAAAAACTGGTGTTCCTCGTTGTCTTTTGGTCCAATACTCACTTCATATGTGAGGAACTGGCGAGCTCAGACAACAGAGGGCGTTTTAACTTCCTCGTTGAGTTGCTCTCGGTGATAATTAGATGGTTGTTGCATTAAAAGGAGCTGAAGTGAACTTCAAAACAAAGTGGGGAGAAAGAGGCAACAGAGACTCTAGAAATTAACTGCAGGGTTGTTTTGAACTTTGGTTCAGAACCGGGCTGTTTGGGTTGTTTTTTTTCACACCAGTCTGAGTGAGTAGTCTTCCCACTTTACCTCCAGCATTCACACAGAAACACCACTACTCTTTCAATCTATTAATCAGTCTCCCATTTATAATCATCATTACTCATCATCATACATTATTACTCCAGGTGATTGTGTGACTGTGGTTCTTGTATTTTCTCTTTAACTGAATCAGCTCATTTTATTCCTCTCGCCCCAAAACTGGTTACAGTAATGTAAATTGGACTCAAAGGACTGGACTCGCAACTGACAGCTCTCATAAATGGAGAGTAAAGAACTCACTCTATATTGGCCCACTTATATAAGGAAGTGAGGTCAAAAACGGCTTTCTAAAAAGATGCTTTTACTTTGAAAAGCAAAGTATATGAGTTATAATAGAAACTGAAAAATAATTTTAAAGTCTAAAGTCTGTTCCATATATTTTATTTAATGGCATATCAATTGAGAAAAAGGGAAAAATCATTTTGAAAATGATTCTTTCTGTAAATGCAGTCATGACCGTCAGCTGACTTTTATATACATAATTTTTTTGAAAAACACTGCTGAGTTTAACTCTACTTTAACGCTTTTCTCTTAAAAAAAAAAAAGTGTTCCCGCCATGGAAATTTGTGTTTGGTAATGCACAAGCAAATTGCCTATATCCTCCTCATCCAGCCCATCACTCTTGCATTCAGTGACACACTCGCCTCCTTGCAGATGGTTACTAAAATCCATTTGGATCTAATCGAGTCCAGTGCGAAAGCTCATGGGTGTCTGGAAGTGGTTAGAATTATCATATAAATGCCATCTGTGAGTGCAGAGCGACCCCCATCCCTCTGCGTGTCTGTGATGAGGCTGCCAGAGTCCTTGCGCATCAAATTACGTCGGTGTCACTGCTGACAGTCAGTCAGTGGTGCTGCATGGGTTCAGTGCAGGCAGTGAGTGCAGTTATGAGTACATGACAACATGACTGCTTCTCCAATTAGATTAGAAGTTCCTCGCCGGTCTGTTTGCATTTGGGACTTTTTTGGTTTCCACAGCGGCTTATTTGCTAACCAAATTACCATCCTATTGTCATGGAGGCTGAGTTATTGATAAGCCTGTCTTGTCTTACGATGACATCGCTTAAACAGCCACTTTTGATCCCATTACTTTTGATGCTGTTTTACTCTTTACTCTCCACACGAGAGTAGCTGCTGGTCATAAACTTATTTCAGGCTGACTTTGTTGCGATCATTTGCATTTATGTAGCAAAATGTTTCCAGACAACTAAAGTAATTTTTTGCAATTTGATTGCATGTATTATAATTTATTACTTGTCAGACATCAGTGATTTGAAGAGCCGAAAC
>JASSRZ010000072.1:12582014-12593674 GCA_032164315.1 Malacoctenus gilli | reverse complement strand
TGAATATAAATCGACATTGTTGCTCTTTTGAAGTCGTTTGGAAAAGTTTGTGACTATTTGCAGAGTGTCAGATTGTTATTTGTAACAAATCAACGTTGTATTTCTTTGGTTTGTCGTTTTGCTAAAGTGGAGGCTGTTTATTTGCATTCATTCATTCAGGTACAAGTGGAATAGTTTTGTTTTTGGGTTGTTTTTTTGCCATGTTGGTATATTTTGTGCAGCACTTTTGTATTTCGCCAGGTTTTCAAATCGAGGTGAAAGTTTTGTGCCAAAACGGTTCGCGTTTCCATCCTCTGTAAGAACAACAAAGTAGTCGTTCCCTTTTTTGCTGCTTCACAAAATAACAAAGAAAACAAGGAACCCTTTACAGATTTCTTTCCTTCACACTGTTTAAGCTGAGAATATCTCGCAGCGCCTTGAACCCCGGTGACCACTCAAACAGTCCCTGCACTGAAAAGGATGTTTTGCAGTGTCACACTCCACCATCATGTCTCAGCACATCTCTCTCACACAGGAGCGACTCACGAATGCGTCGTCGTTATATGATGGACCGGACTTCAGACACATTGTTGTGGTCGCTTTTTTTTAAAAGTCTTGGCATTGCTGTTTGTGTTGTTTCTTATCTTTTGGCCCTTTTGAAAACGGAGCTTTTTTCTGTCTGTTTGCTGTGTATACCCTGTCAGTTTGTTTGTTATAACAACAAAGGAGTGTCAGATAGAAATTAAAATCTGCCACAGCAACCAAGCCTCAGCTTTCTTCTCTCTTCTATCCTGTTTGTGTCAAAAGGTTTTGCACCTGACTTCACTTTTCTGTCTCTGAAACTTCAACTTCAGGAGCTAAGTTTGTGTCTGGATATAAGCACACTAGAATAGGTTTATTTGCAACATAGTCAGTTAAGAAAACATTCCCCATTTTGGTTTTGTTGATGGAATCAGGAGCTTTAAAAGTGATCTCATTTGAGAAGAAAGAAAGAGGAGATGATCTCCACATCATCGATGACAAAAGTTGGATGTGGCCTCAGCTGTCTTGGTCAAAGTTGCTTCACAGACGCCCTGCTAAGTGTTTTCTCTTCCCACTGGATTTGCAAACAAACGTATCGTGTGTTGTGAGAGTCAGTCTCATAAGAAATGACTTTGAATAGCTTACATCTCTGCAGCCTACATCTCTCATTACTGACATGTAGGGGGGCAGCATTAAAACTTTTAAAGCAACAAACGTTATTGATAAAGTTAAATTTGGGAGCCTGGACACAAATAAACCCAAGTCGGCTCATTGGAGACCAAACAAGAGCAGGTAAAGATGCAATGATACCGTGACAAGACCAGTCTGCAGAACTAGAGCACGACCTCATCAAAGAGACCTGATTCAGCTCACAGAAGAGTGAAGATGAAGAGAACAAGGTCTGAGAAACCTGCAAAAACCAGGCTGAACGTGTGTAACAGCACTGAAACACGATATGAGGCAGCAGGTCGGCGGCACGCGATGTGACTGAAACTCCTTTCATGTGTCTCACCAGGTGTTTCACCGTCAGCAGGCGCTCAGCCTCTCGTGTGTCTCGCAGGCTGAAACCCGTCATTAGTGGTTTGTCTGGCTGACGTCATGACGTTGAAGCGCAGCGTGACTCAACTCTGCCCGCAGATAAACACGCAAATCCAGCTGTGTATTATTATTTTTTACGGATGCACTCTATTTAAGACAGATTCGAACCTAATGGCGCTTGACGATAAATAGAAGAAATAAAAGATTAATGAAGTTCTGCACTGAAATCAAAAAAGGGGAACGTTTAGTGTTTTATTTGGAACACCATGTTGAGGAAAATTTAATTCCTTCAAGATTTTATATTTAGAGTTTGACAAGCAAAATGAAACTGCAAAAATAAAGTGTGAAGTTAAACCTTTTAAAACTGGATTTAAATCCGATAAATTGCGGGAAAATCGTCGGTAACGTGAACCTGTAATTGCGCATACTTACCGCGAGATGGCAGCGTGGGAACACAGACAAATACTTGACACGCTGTATATTCATGCGAGTTTTCTTCACCATGGACTTCAGTTCAGCATACAGTTAGTTATTCAGTTTGCTGGATAGCCTCAGGTGTTTTCATGCCTGATTTGTTTCAATATTTCTGACATTATAATTGACATTTCTTTCTTTTCTATGAGGTCCAACTGTCAAAAAAAGTCATGAAAATGACACATGAATAAACGCTGCTAATTTTTTTGCAGCTTTTTATGTGATTATGTGATTCAACTACTGACCTTTTTTCTACAAGGTGTCAGTCAAATTACCTGGTTTCTGAAATGTTTGAGAAGCTCCATCGCTGCCTTTCTCTATGTCGTTGTGTGTCAAAATAGCAGATATAGCAGGCAAATGAGACCAATAAAAGTCTAAATAACTGGATTTTTAGGGGCTTTTATTCTTTTTTCACCCAAAAAGCTTCCCAACTTCCTTCAGGCAATAAATATACATTCCCTGCATATTTATCTCTAGTAGCTGTGATGGCCTATTGATTCCTGTAATATTGAAAAACACACAGCAGAAGTAACTTGTAAAAAAAATAGAAAAAGTTCCAGAAGAATTTGAGCTAAACTCTTCTACACTGGCTCAATTCAATTATGCTTGCTCGAGTATTCAGCGTTACTCTCATTTTTCATGTTATGATGTAAATATGTGTCCATACAGGTGATGATTGCAAGAAATGAGGTGGCAGCCTGAAGCTCTGTTGTGGTTTCGACTGCGTTTCCAACTGTGTAAAGATGATGCTGATTACGTTTCCAGTGGGTATCACACTGACAGTGCGACGTGACATCATTCTCGGTGTCTGTTTCTACATGAAAGCGTGACATCTGGTTCAATTACTCTCACTGCTGCAATAAAACGAGATGAAATAACACAGGGAGATAATCACTCTCACATGCCAAAAAAAAATGACTGACAATACGATAAACCTGACTCTTAAACTGAGTCCTTTTCTAACATGGCTGACAGGTCTCAGTTTAGCAAAACAGATGAATAGAAAAATGTGTTCAAGGTGTTTCTTCTCAAAATACGTGTTTCTGTCAGTGTTTGGCTTCACTGTAACAATCTTATACCATATGAAAAGGTTGAAAAGCCTCAACTATGATTCTGAGCCAATGTTTTGTTTGGTTTTTAAGTCTAAAATGTTGTTTATTTACCTCATGTAAATCTATATCTCATCACACTTAATCATGTGTGATTAGAGAAACCATAAAAGTGACCTGCCACACATTTTAGCTTCACATGAAACACATGTTTAATTACTGTCAACAAAGATCTGTGAATGCAAATAACCAAAACACAAACAATGAATTCTGGAAACTATAAATAAAAAACAAAGTCATAACACCTCACAGAGTAATTTCACTGACTAGACAAGTGTTTCTCTTGCGTGTTATTTCTGAGTGAGTCACGTTATGGATCAGAAAACTTTCTGTCTGTGCTGACGCATCGTTGGACAGTTGCTGCTACATGTAGCGCCTGTTTCAGCGCTGAGTGATCTGAGGAGAAGCCCCCCCCCCCCGACCAACCACCCACCCTGTACTTGTGCTGACAGCTGGGAGGAAGTGGGCTCAGGGGCACGAAGCAGCTGCATGTCGGGGTCAAATTTGGGATGAAACCCAACGTTAAATAGACCCACGTGTCACCGTCTCAATCCTGATTTATAGACACACAGACGGCGGCACGCCCACAGTCCGATGAGCTGGTTCAAAACTCACCTGAGAAGCATTTGTACCTGCAGGCACTCGGTGCAGACAGAAGAAGCAGTGATTAGTCTGCTTGTTTTGAGGAGTCACTTTCATTAAAAGTCAGACTCACAGAAAAACATTCACTAAAGATTCATTTCATCATCTCAAAAAGAGGTCAAAAACATTTTGTTTTAAACACTTCCACAATATCTCTCAAAATACAACTTGTTTATTGAAAGCAACTGTCTTTGTAAAGGGTATTTGTATTTTCGCCTGTTTTCAAACTGAACTGCTTTAACTTTGTCCGTCTGGACCCTTGGATATGTTGACTTGCCTGAATTGTCAGTCAGTTTGTTTTTAATTGGCTGAGAAAAAAAATAATTTCAACTGTATTTTCTTGGTGTCAGAGACACATGAGGAACATTTTTGACAATTTAGTCACAGATTAGCTTCGTATGTGTCTTTTTTTAACTGTGAGCAGAGACCAAAGTCATGAAGGAAAATCCATTCACGTTCAGGGAGAACATGCAACCTCCAAGTTGTAGCTCTGACTAAAAAGTTCTGCGGTCATACCATTCAAAGTGACTGACTGGAGAGTTGTCTTAATACAGTTTAATGGATTTTGAGTTAATTTTCTCTCTCTGATGCTGAAAATATCTGTAAGCAGGATTTTTCTTTTCACTCAACTTCCGACAACAGTTCAAAAGCATGTGAATTTTGTGAAAAGACCCAAATCGAATGAATGCTAATGGCTATTGACTAAATTTAGAAGGATTAAGTTTCTTTAACTTACTTCTTTTATTCATGTGTTTCTTTGTTTCTCTTGCTGGTCCCATTGTGAAGGTGCCCCGGTTTTTTTCCTGCAGGAGGTGCAGCGACTGTTTACTCTGCTGCATATGCAACCTTTTACAAAGGTCAACTCCTATATTGTGGTGGTAGAGAGCGAAACACCAACATCCAAACTGGCTGCTTTGTATACGAAATACATCCTTCCTCCCTCCATGCTAATAGTTGGAGCATCGCATCCCGGCCATGCAACAAAAGCCTGCAGCTCAGGTGTTTCCTCTCCAGAGTAAAGGTGGCCAGGAAGTTACGGCCTGCTTCAATACACATGGTTTCTCTTAGACACATCCTCCTTTAACTTCCCCCCTTCAGCCCGCCGTGCAGCAACAGTGGCTGCAGGATCTATCAGAGGTGTGTAATTTCATGCTTTGCCCAGAGCCCCCCAACTCCGTTCGGTCACCTCCAGATGTGCGAGTCTTTCTCTTCATCACTCTGTGAGATCATTATGAGCCGCTTGCGTTGGACTAATCTACCCGCCTCTTTCAAATGATGGATCCTCGTTTCATCCTCATTTGAATGAGGCTTAGTCAGCCCTCAGAGGCGCAGTCATTGGAGGAAACGTGAGCGCTCCTCTTGAATGGGAAAACAGCAGAGAGGGAAAACAGGCTGAGCGACACAGTCTGACAGCAGCCGAGCGGCGGCGCGCAGAGAGCAAGCAGAGCGGCGCACACCGACTCGGTCTTCTGATGCAGCCACAAGAAGGACCTCATTATCATTTCTTGGAGTAAACACATTTTTCGTCATCCGGAGGGTCTTTTCCACTCCTCAGATTGGAGGATTCGCGTCATTGCGAGCGGTGCGCGCATTCCTCAGCACGGTTTGCGCATCCCCAATTCCAAAATTGCTCTCTGCGCTGAAAAAAGAGCGCCTTTTTTTAATTACATTTTGTTCTTCAGTAGATATTTTTTCTATTGCTCAGGAAAAGCTCTCGCAGTCATGGTCGAGCGACGAGTGGTGAAACGTTTCTTTTGATTTTTGATTTTTGGTGTATTTGGAGAGGAAGAGAAAACGATGGATC
Source organism: Malacoctenus gilli (assembly GCA_032164315.1). NCBI lineage: Eukaryota > Metazoa > Chordata > Actinopteri > Blenniiformes > Labrisomidae > Malacoctenus > Malacoctenus gilli. The sequence continues at coordinate 12,588,106 of JASSRZ010000072.1, read as the reverse complement.
AGCAGCAGCAGCAGCAGCAGCAGCAGCAGCAGCAGCTCTCCAAACCAGAATGCAGAAACATGGACGCGTGTCTGAGGCGACTGAAACAAGAACTGGTAGGTTCTGTTGTGTTGTTTATACTTCTGTTTCTGCGCGCAGTTCCAAATCCTGCTGTTCAGTTTTGTGTTTTGACCGTGCCAGCACACAGCCGGATGAGAGAAAACAACAACAATATGTGTCTAGGATTCAGTGTTAGACAGATTCTACAAGATGTGTCTCTGTGGCGTCCTGACACGTTTCTGTCTCTCTAACTATTCATTTAGTTTTCACCCTGAGCCACATGTGTGTCATTTTAAATCGCATTAATCTGCGTGGGATTTAAGCTTTGAGCCCACCAGACACATGTGTACGCGTTCCCTCCGCTTCCGTCCACACATCTGGGACAGATGTTTTAAGCTTAACGAGCTCAAGACGGGGTTTTTTTTTTCCTGCCTCTCTCTCTTCTCCGAGCGGAACTGTTGTGAGTCTGAGCTTTGCTGTGTCGGCTCTGACGACTGGCTGTGAGACTCACTCACTCTGTTATCGCTGCGCTGTAGTAAATTCAATCATGTGTTGCAACGGAGTGCTGTGAGCTCTGGACGCACAAGGGGGGAGTGAAAGAAATTGGCAGTCACATTGAGTTTCATCACATTTTCGTGGCCCTAAATGAATTTGACAGGCTGCATTATTTAATATCCTCACGTAGCCTCTCCTCTAATAAACACATTTGTTTGCTGGTGGCACTTGTGAAGCGCCTTCACTTTCCCCTCCTCTCTTTGAAAGGTAAGATAACCCAGTGTGTGAGCGGCACCCTGGAGCCCACATCATCTGACAGTGGCACGCTGTGGAGGAGCCTTAACTGGCACACATTTCTTTTCAAATCACCTTCAAAGCAAACGCTAATGATTGTTTCTTCCCGGCGTCCAGCCGCCGGCCTGCGGGGCCGGCCTCGCACGGCCGCATGTTTTGCAACATAATCCAGTGTGTGACCTCCAGATTTGCTGCTCCGAATTAGCCACACGTCCGCGAAGTGGCACTCGAGACTTCAGGGGGAAGCCGACATTGATGCCAGAAGGGCATGTTGTGTTACAGTTGCCACATCACAGTTTGGTAACATAATAGTGGGGGTAGGGGTGAGTTAGGGGGGCGGGTGTCACGCCATGCCCAGGATCAATCAGGAGGAGCAGAGAGCAGATGCCGGTTAAAAAGCCGTCCCAGTCTCCTCCTGCACGGGGACCATGTGGGACGCAATCTGTTGTTCGGTAAACGGGAGGTGTCCATGCCAAGGTTGTCACTTTTCCTTCCACTGTGACTGATTTCTATCCAGCACTCAGTGGAGAGCGGCGAACCGGCTCCATTTGCAACGTACAGATCACAAAACGACCGACTTACAACCGGGACGTCAAGTCAAAGACTTCTTCGATGCTTCTGGAGTGTTTTTACAGACCCTCATGTTGCCTCGAAGAACCAAACCTGTTGCTTTGTGTATTTTGGAACCAAAGTGCGCAAATTGTTTTCACCTCCTGTTGCTGCTGAGCACGTTACGCTCCATTCTGCTCTGTTTACGTGCACGGAACCAGTTCGGTCCACTCTTGAAACTTGATTTAACAGAACATCACAACCAACTCGCGATCATTGCTGCTGTAATGCAACCTAATTGCGGATTGATCCGTCCGCGTTGCATTCGAGGACCGGTATCGCAAAAACTTGACAGTACAATTAGAGGATTGCACTTTCTGCAAGGAGGGTCTTTCATGTTGTCACAACCAATCAGCAGAGGTCCAATGCAATCACTTTGGTCAGCACATGGCTGGATCGTAGGGGCTGTTTGTCACATGGATCAAAGAAGTTCGACCATAACAAATGGAAAGTCTATTGCAGTCTTTCATTGAACAGTCACATTTACTTTAATTTGCTTCTTAATCCGTTTAAAATGAAACAATCCAGTGACTGACTAAACTGTAAGTAAACAAAGAGGCCTCACATGTGTATCAAAGACCCTTTTCAGTGCAGGACAACCTCGGATTATGACAATAATTGCAAAATCCAAGATAACACTTGAGCGACCCTGATGTTGCTCAATAGAACCCCTATCTGTATAAAATGAATCAACCCCTTCAATCTCACACTACAAGTCACAACAAAACTAAATTCCTCCTCGTCAAGCGTGAAGCAGCGTGAGCGTGACATTCAGAGTCTGTGTTAAAGTCACGTAAGTTACAAGTGTGAACGTGATACTGAGCAACGGACACCCCGAGAGTCGCGACTTAATGACCCGTCAGCTCTAAAAGAAGACGAGAGCCACACAGCAGCCTGAGCTCTGTGTCAGAGGTCGCAGGTGTCAGTCTGTCGGGTCACCAACATCTGACCCTCCACCTGATCACGTCTGGTGCTTCTCTCCAGACGATGAACCACATCGAACTTCACACAACACATGGAAACCTAAAACCTCGAGATTGGTTTTTTTTGACATGATTATGTCAAAAATTCGTCATTATTTTCATGTATTAGTTCTACCATAACAGAAAACAGATTGTCAACAAGCTGTCGTTTTTTTTTCCTCCCAAGAAGCACGACAAGGCTCCATTCAAATCCTGAGAATATAATAGCAACAATGAAATATTTTAAGCTTGCGCATGACTCATTATTAGTGCAGCAGACAGACAAAGAGTCACGAAAAAGAAAACATAAGCCCTTCCTGCCCACTTGGAGTTGAAAGCGCAAACACTGACTTGCCTTTATTTGACTCATGTCCTCTGAACCAGTGTTTTCTCAACCTTTTGGGAGTCAAGACACATTTTTTAAAGTACAATTATCACACCAGAACCCTTTGAAGTTTCCAAAAGCTACAGTTTGTGTTCATATTGTAACTTGTGGTACCGTCAAGAGAAGAGGCTTTGGACACTGTTTTAATTCCAATCAATGCTGTAAATGTCATGCTGATAAAATAAGATGTGAAACCATTGGGGTTCCTCAGTCACTCAGAGTTACTCCAGCTCCAACTTTTCAAAGTAAAAGCTCATCATTTGTATGTCAACAAATGCCAATTTGTGCAGAAGTTTCAGCAGTTGACAGAAACTCATTTTGAAAACAAAAAAATCTGAGATTCAACTGATTTTTTTTACCACTTTATCGGAAGCAAATTTGGAGAAAAGTCGTAGATTTTCGCCCGGCACACCAGTTCAAACTCACAGCTCTAAACGCAGGGATCACACCTGCCTACCAACATCTTTTTTTCCAACTCATCAACATAAATCAGAGTCTGTGATATGTTGGCTGACGGAGCTGATTTCACATGCATCATGGCCTTTAATCTCCTTGACACCCGAGGCCCTTTTCAAACACAGCTGTCACCTTGGAATTCAGCACTGAACATGAAGCCACGACATAATCTGGGAGAAAAACGAAGTCGATCTATCGATTCTTCCAGGAGGTTCCTTATGTTTTGTCACGTTTCTGATTTGGAAGATTGTACACAATGCTTGGTGGCGGTTCAACTTTAGGCTGGCTTGTTTTCTGTGTCTCCCTCGTGGCTCCTGCTCTCCGAGCTGCCCTTCCTTCCCCCGGGCTAAAATTGGCCAAACTGTAAGTGGCAGCTGTGGCGAGCTTGATCATTGTGTTTGAGGTGGAAACACAAACCTTTAGCGGAGCCTGTTTATCATTAGGGGGCTTCTGTGCATGTAACCTGTTTTTTAATGCTTCACAGAACTGGAAATGAAATCACTCCCGAAGATATTGGATTTATTTAAGAGCTTCTTTGTTTCCAGGAGCAGCTGGGCAGTTATTTGCGGTGCTGCTTTGGCCACAGATCAAATCCCACTGGTGTAAAATCAACTCCTGCACGATGCCTCTGCTGTTTATCTTCACTAGAATACAAATATGTAGGTTATTTCTCATGGGTGCTGCTGTCAATGAGGGTTAGTTTAATATTCACCCCAAAAAATCTTGAACAAGCTGATTTTTACTTGGAGTAAGCAAAAAAAAATGCCAGGGTCCTTCAAACAGGCCTTGAAAGAAAAAGGAACACCAACTTTTTAGGCGATTTTGTGTTATTTAATCTGATTAGATATAGTTTGTAAGAAGTCATTTCAATCTACTTTTTGCAGTGTGTCTTCGGGGGTTTCAGGTCACACGTATGTAACATTATTGGTTCATTGAAGGCTTGTTTTTATACCAAAATGGAAGAAAGTGCATTCAAACCAGAGCTGGTTAGTTTGCATTTGAACCCGGAATCCTTTTCTTGGATTCATTTTGTCGTGTGGAGCCGCTTAAAAGTACATCTTAACCCCGGTGTGAACCAAACAAGCTCCCTTTGATCCAAAAAGTTCATTCCGATCCAACTGCAAGTTACATTTGGTGGGCTTTGCTTGTGGTTGGGATGTTTATCCATGCAAGGAGGAGTTGTTTCTGACCTCTGCTGAAAGTCCAATAGTCACTCCCTTGTCAGCTCTGTGTGGTTTTGACCATATCCTGGGGGGGTTTATCTGTTTTTAGCCGCTAAATGTTTCCCCATGTTCAGGAGCAGGTCAATAACTTTGCCTGCAATTTGGTGCGGTGGGTTTATCGGAGCTTTAGGGTTGGAAAAGGCTGCATGCAGCTACTGGGAAGAATCAATGAGGCGACTGAGAGGGAAATGAAACAGTAAAGCTGTGGTGGACCGCCAAAATAATTTGCTGAAGAGACACAGCGAATTAAAACTTTAGGAAGTTATGTTCAGTTTATAAAAACTTTATACAGTTGATTTAAAATCAGATGTTTATATTATTAGGGTAATAAAAACAAATTCTGACACTTTGCTTTGCTGAAACTCTCACTATGTCTTGAAAAAAAGGGATCTCTTCATCATGACACAGGCTCTCACAAATAGCATCTTTTTCTTCAGCAAATACTCGCGCGATGTCCACCTCCGTTTGACGTTCAAGCGAGCAGGAATGAGAGTCTCTGTACAAAATCAACATCATAATCATTGTTTAAAACGTGTGCCAGAGAATTAAGCAAGCACTGTGGCTGCCCACGCGAGAGGCGCTGACGTCAACCGCTGCGCTATCGAGCATCTATGTAACGATTGTTGCTTCCAGCAGAAGATTTGCAGCCAGGAAGACGGCAGATTTAGTCCCAGACTGTCTCCACATATCATCTGCCAGAGAAGATGATATGGACACTAATCATCGTCCGTCTCCCACAGCGGCATCGGTTGTGACAGCGTAAATGAGCGCAAGCAGGAAACAAGCTATTAAAGCTCCTCCCGTCTCTGAAAAGGTCGTCAGGGAGTCTTTGCAGGAGCAACACGTCCAAGCAACAGTGATAGATTTGGTCCGGATTGATTCAGGTTAAAAGGGGCAGTTCGCCCAGTTCTTGATTCCCAATCAGTCTTCAGGTTCACCGGCAGCCTTTGCATCCCCGTCTGCCTTTTTACTACAACACAGTGGAGGTGGAGTGAGTGCGTTTGTGGGGCCCACAACATTAAAAATGCATCAAGATCATCGCTTTCTAGTGTCCTAATTACTGGCTCAGTCAACTGAAGTCTTAACTCAGCAAAGGAATGGGACTTTCATTCATTTGATGTTGTCGTTGTCTACATGGCTTCTACCTGGTGCTGCACATTAGGTTGTACAACCTTGGTGGAGCACTCAGCTGCTAGAAATCAACAGTTTGAATGTCGGCGATCAGTGGGCCCCAGTGTCAATTCATGCCTCTGTAACCACACCTACAGCACGGTTTATTTGCCATGAGATAAATATGTTCCTGAACCGTCTGTGAAACACACAGGAAGGGGAAACATTTGGAAAGTGTTGCCTGAAATTATTGACTGTAAAAAGAGAGAGAAAGAAACAACCTTACATCTTCGTTAATGCTGTTAAAACCTGCAGCGCTGCAGGATCTTGCAAAATTCATGCCGGTCGCCCAAAAAAATCCCTCTGCTATAAATCTCTGTTTCTGTAGGACCTCATTAAGAGAAGCTTCTTCTGTATATATTTACATACACTCCTGTGTGGCTTACAAAATGGGCTCATTTATAATCATCACACTGCAAAAATTGAAATGTGAAAATATTAAATCACTCCTTTGATCAA
>JASSRZ010000072.1:12530474-12557534 GCA_032164315.1 Malacoctenus gilli | reverse complement strand
CACACACACACACACACACACACACACACACACACACACACACACACACACACACACACACACACACACACAGCGTTTACACAAACTCACAGACACACACACACAGCAGGGATCTGCAAAGCTATTCCACAGGCAGGCAGACAGTCTGATGCCGGCAGGTCGGCTCCATGGAAGCAGATTTGCTGCACCTCAGTGAGATCCGTCCAAACACTCGGAGGCCACGCTGGGTTCTCCTATCGAGGCTGGACAGCCATTAGTAACTGAGAGCGATGAGAGCGCAGCAGGATACAACAACAGCATCGCCGGAGTTATGCAATCTGGTGCAACGGTGCTACAATCAGAACTTCAAAGAGGCGGCTTATCGCCGAGGATTTTTTTTTTGTCGTGTCAGAATGTGAGTCGGCTCCGGGGTGATTTCTTCGACTGAGATTTGTGCTTTGCATTGAGAGTTATTACATCACGCTGATGCTGCTTTCAATTGATCCGACTTCCCGTGAGCTCCTTGTCCGATAGCGCGTTCGTGGTCAGTAAACGTTCCACACTCAACAGTCTCAAAGCGCATCAGCTCTCAGTCGTCTTCACAACATCCAGTGTTGCACGCTGCCTTGCAAGACACCCGCACACACCAGTGGGAGCAATTTAGGACTCAATGTTTTGCTCAAGGACACTTTGACAAAAGGACAGAATCTGTGAGGGGGGTTGGGGGGGGGGGCAAACTGCCTGTCTTTGATGTGAACCCGCTCCACTAACTGAGACGTGGCCGCCCACAGTGAAAACACATCATAAAGTCAGATCTGTTTTTGGATTAAATGTCAGATGTCTCATGGAAATAACAAGAACAGAACATTTTCTTTTGGGGGGGGGGCAGGGGGGGCTTTTTTATTCTGTTGTTGCATCACTGACCTTGTTGGTGTTCTTGTCTGTCAGTGTGAAGCTATTTGAAATGTGTGATTAAAATGAAGTTTCTTCTTTATGGTTTGTCTTTGTGCTTTGCTTATTTGATGTGAAAATACTTGGACATACTTGGAATCATCCCACTCTGTTTTAGTAAAGGTCAGCTTCAACTTAATGGAGCCTCTAAAAGACATTACGTTCACTAAGAGTTGAACAGATCAACACTTTGATCAAGATTTGACACGTTTGCTTCACATCTTTGCGTTTTTCTCTGCAATGTCGCAGCTCATCTGGCAGCATCTCTCTCTCTCTCTCTCTCTCTCTCTCTCTTCGAAGGTTCTTCTGCGATGGCCCAGCAGCCTTTTGTCCCATCGTCTCCGCACTTCAGGAAATAAGAGCCACTCAGGCCACTTAGCACAGACAGCAGCTGAGAATGTCGAGTTCTTGAGAGCCTCGTTTTGAAGAAACATCAACCTGCTTCGCTTCAAAAGGCCCCTGCGCTGCAGTTTGAAGGTGGGCCACTGTGTTCAATTAGCTATTGTGTAGAAAAGACTGTTCATCTGGGTGATATTTGGCTGCAGGTCCTTTGGTGTGTAATCATGCTCCAATAAGCTGCACAGCGTTCAGCACAGTCGTCCTTGGGTGTGTAGGAAAGACATGCACAGGGACAAGGACGCTGTTGTTATGATAGCGAGGAGAAGTGGCGATGAAGAGGAGCGAGGAGAAGAGTATCCAGAATCTCCTCCTCCTCCGTTACACATTCGATTCACACAAGAAGCGGTGAAGACTGAACAATTGTGTTTACTCAGGATAACGCAGATCTTTTCAGCCCATCGAAATCAAGTCCTGCTTTGGAAAGGATTCGCTGCCTCAGTAGGTCTCAGTGAAACCCGCAGACTTGTGAAAGCCAGTATTTGTTTTAAAAGTGGTCTCACTCAACAAGCTGAGTAAAGAAATCAAGACCTATTTCAATATTTCTCTCACAATGATCCTCGACTTCTGTGGTGGGTTTCTGTTCTCAAGGCAGATTTACAGGAATAAAAGGCAAATATTAGTAATTCATTGTGGATTTTTGATATTTTTTTAATGCTCTATTGACACAAACCTTTAAAATAATCTCATTAGAATTTGAAATTTAGCTCCATGGTGAATTTTAACCCCAATAACCCAAAGCAATTGGAATGAGTGGATTTGTATCAAAATAGAAAGAACCACATAAAAAAAAGTTGCTCGTGGCAAAACAGGTTTTTCTTGGTTATTGTCAAGAAAACATAAAATTTTCGATACAACACTGTGACGCTGCTGACAATAGCTGTGGTGTTAATGGGTGATCTTTTATGGCAACATGTTTTTGTTCTCCTGCTGCTGAAGGCTCAGTGTAGCAAAATGGCAAACCCCAGGTGAGAACCAGTTGTGGAGGCAATTATACCTGGAAATGATGTTCTGGGGCCTGATTTATCTCCTGCATGCACTGAGAGCGGATTATGAAACCCAGCCAGCGCACAATAAAACCCATTTCACACCAGCAGTGAATTCCGTCAGGTAATGGAGCAGGAAGAAAGCAGGAGGAGGAGGAGGACCGAAGCATCCATCTGAGGAGCCAGTGGGTCTCTCACATGCAGGGCTCCAGAAAACAAGGCGGCCCAGGGAAGCCTCCACAACCCCAGTCAAGATATTCATTACAGCCACAAACCTCCAAGTCAGCAGAACGGGGGAAGGACACAATGGGCGAGCGGCCATCTCCAGTGGCTCTGATTTCATGCTGTTGCATTTCGCTGGTTGCAGAAACCTCATACCTCCCTACCCCCACCCTGATTTTTCCACCGTCCCACCGTTTTTTTCCCCCTAATGTCGGCCCGCGAACGTGACTGCGAGCAGAAAGTGGCTAACGCGCGCCCGGGGGGGGGGGCTCTCCTCGTCGGGGAGAGACAAGGACTCTATCCGCCAGCTCGCGTGTGCCCTTAATGTGTTTTCATCCATGAGGAAAAATGCTCCTCTGTCGCTGTAATGTAAAGCTGCGTGATAATATGAGCTCCCCTCTGCTCGTCTGAGAGGGTTTTAAATCAGGGCCAGAGTGCTTTCACAGCCCCGACCCCGGTCCAGGGTGGATAATGGTGCCAAGAGTCAAGCAACTCAGTCTGCAATCCGCCCTTATTTCCATTGTTCTGTCTGTGTCGCTCGACGTGTCTTTTCACTGTCGGTTTTGTTGAATCATCATGAAAGTCTCCACGTTCACAAAAGACTGTCGTATCACCCCCTCGCCTCCACCATTTGAGCTGTATGCGTACATGTGAGCTTCGAGATGAAACACTAAGTCAATTAACTCTCTGAGTGCTGTTCAGGCAAACACAATGTAATTCAAAGAGCATCAGGAAATACTGACAGAAAAGGCCCCCCAAAAAAGCACATTTTTAACGTGGCAGTGAGACGTCTGTGTGTAACTCACATTAAAAGTAACACAGCTCATGATTAAATTACAACACAAAATTAGAAACGTGGCCATCAGAGCCCTGATGAAACGCCAGAAACAAAACAAGGAAGAACACGACTGGGAATGACTGCTGAGTGACAGACGATTTCCATGAAGTCTTTTCGTCGTCACCTCCTCCGTTCACTTCTCCTCCGACATGAGAAACAGTCAGCAGGCGACTGCCCTGCTACTTCATCACAGGGGCGAAGACAAGGTTAGACTCGCAAAGGAGGGAGCATGAGACAGTCTGGCCTCTGAGTGAATTGATATTGAAATACCACTAACACCTCGGCAGCCATCGCCTCCCCTCTAATGGGAGGGCTAATAGACAAGGAGGCCCGCAGACACGCACACACACGCACACACACATTCACACACACACACACACACACACACACTCTCTCACATACACCCATGGCCATTGTGCTGCACACATGTGGGAGTTGTTGAGAGGGGGGAGAATGAGGTAATGATGAAAAAGCCAGAGGAGAGGAGAAGAGAGGCTCTTCTAATGAGCTATTGACTTTCTGAAATGATGATTTAGGGGAGACACACTCCGCTGCTGGACTGAGCCACGCCGGCCCGCCATCCGCCTGGAAAATGATGGAGAAAAATAAATACTGATCTGCAATAGAAACTCAAATGACCCTCCAAACGCACGCATGAACACACAAGAGAACCAGCTGATTGGGCTTTAAACAACAATATATTCCACTAATTCTGGACAATTAAGGAGGACGCAAAGTCAAAACAATCAACAGCGAGAAAACTCAATTGCATAAATTTGGTTAGGAAACAATCATTGACTTAATTACAACTGATGAGGATAAAGAATCAGAAAGCAGGTAATTATACTGTGAATGAAATCAAATCCTAAAGGTAAACATGTCCGTTTTTTTTGCGCCTGAGTTTTTAGTTTGTGGTTTGATTTGATGAAGAAGGGGAGCGCAAAGAGTCCACAGTGATCAGGCATAAATAATGTTTTTGAGAGTACAAAAATAACAAATTGGCTCGATATTAGTTTGACAATAAGCCTGCTAAACATGAGTTTGTTGCTACATCGACGTTTCCTTTGGAGGGATTCTGTGTCCACGCAGGGTTTTTCGCCGAGTTGCTGACACAGCTTCAGTGTTGTTGTGGGTTTCAGCCACAACCACAGTTATTTGTGGTTCCTTTCTTTCCGTTTGCTTCCGTAGTTTCATGTCAGGGAGCATCCAGATGCCCGTGTTTGTGTGTTTTCGCCCGACTCCCTTCATCCCCATAGAACATGTCTTAAAAAGTCACAAATGTTGCGTGTCACGTTGGTTCATGTCGGGGCGAGGAAGCAGGAGTGAATAAAACATTCATGACATGCATGAGAGATCTTTTCTTTTTTTAAGTCAAAGTTCTCGTTAAAAAAACAACTAGTTTAATGTTTGGACAGCACTCTGGTGAATTTTCAGATTTGGTGTTTTAAAAGGGCCATTTTTGTATCGTATCGTTTCACAAATGGAAAATAAATGACATTTAGGTTGGAATCACCTCACAGAATAGATGCATGTGTTTTCCTGGTCCGTGCGTTGAAACCATTTCGCAAAGGTGACATGATGCGAGTCATTTTTCATTGACTGCCAGCGCGAGACAGCAATGCATCAGCTCAATCTGCAGCCGCACTCGCAGCGCGGCACTGAGACGTATCAGCCGAGAGTAATCGACTGGAACTCCAGCCAGCAGACACGGGAAGGTCCCTGAAGATCATCTGCCACTCTCATCCTTAAACACATTAGCATTGATTTTTCTCTATGCTGTTGTCATCACCCACGGTACAGACAATGAATCACAGAGGCGACACTGAACAATACAAACCGTGTGTTTTTGAACAGATATATGAGATCTGTGTGTGTTACTGAGAACCTCTCATGGATGAGGCACTTTTAACGAGGCCACGAAAAGGGATCCTGATCATTTGTGGATTAGTGGTAGAAAATGTGGGACTGGATAAAGGCGGCGCAATTGTTCCGTCAATGAGCAGCGCAGCATGAAGGCGGCATTGTGTGCACAATGATGCTACATTTCAGGGAGACTCTAATAAACCTCCACAAGCGAGCAATGGTGGGACATACCACAGGGGGCCTTTAGGTAACAACCACAGCGCCTCCGGTGAGACGCTTCGGACTGGAAGTCGACCGGCTGTCAGAATCGCCGCGACACATGGCTGTCAAAACAGTCGCACCACAAATCCGTGCACGCGTGCAGGTGTGCGTGCGCGAGCAAACAAAGGGGCATGCAGGCTGAGCTGCACGGCTGCCTGTGTAAATACAGGTGGAATTTCGCTGCAAACAAATTGCCTGGTATTCCTTATCCAAACATTCAAGGAGGCCTGCGGGGGGAAGAACATCATCCATTTTCAATTAGGTGCTGCTGATAATGAGGAGCGAAGCCCTTCATTTTAATTACAAAACTGTGAGATCGCAATCACAGGCGGCAGGCTCTCCACGCTAATAGAAAACACACACAGGAGGCGAACAAACAAAGCCGGGATGCGCTATAAGGGTTCGCCTGCTCGTTTCAAAGAATGCAAATCAGAGCATGTAAGTGTGTTTACATAATTATTTACATGTCAGCACATGGAAGAAATGGACATGAAAGGGGGGCTTTACAGTGCAGCTTCCAGCATCGTTATGAGGAGCCAGGGTTTGGTTTTTTTGCACGGGGTTCATCTGAAGCATGATTCGGGCGCATCAGCATGCATTATCAAAAATAAATAAATTACTGACAGGATATGGTTGGCGATTGAATCCTTGGGGGGAGAACGTAACCTTGCACTCCAAACTGTCAATATTCCCCTGACAGCGAAGCTCATGTTCACTCCCGCTCCAGAAAATGCATTAGACACAGACGATATCCTGGACCCGCGCCTTCAATCTATCCCCCACAACCACTAATCTGTTAATTGATCTGGCGAGGGGAAGGAGATGCGGGTGTGTTTTGGGTGGAAGGGGGGGGGGGGTCAGGGAGGGAGGAGGGAGGGAGGAAGGGAGGGGGGCGTCGGCATGACATTAGTAAAGAAATATATGATCTCGCTTAATGGAGTGGATGAGAGCTTGCTGTTGTTTGGAGTTCCTCTTCAGGAATTCGCTGCAAGCTGCCAAAGAACAAAGACGACACTTGTTTTTGAGTGTGAATCCCTTTGCGTTCGTGCTCATCTAACGGTGGACAAACAGCTGCCGGCAGAGTATGCGTTCCAGGCCGTAGCTTCAGCAGGAAGAGATGTGAGCTGAACTTAACGCCGCGCGGTGCTTGTTGGATTATTGTGGCAGGATTTGCACAAGCTAAGAATTTATCCAACCTGTCCAAACGGCAGCAGCAGCTCTTGCACCTACAGTGCTTCTGACACTCGTCTCCTCGAGTGTTTGGAGCCCCTTAAATCTGTATTTTGTTCAGGCTTCAGATTTGCACTGAACTTCCCCCAACTTGTTCATAAGACTATTTGAAAAAGAAAATTTTTTAATATAGCCCAATTTGCTTGTCTTACATTCAGACCGAGGAGCTCCAAACTCTCTGGTCTTTTTGAAACCACAGATCTTTGATTTGCAAAATGATTGCAGTGAAGCTAAACACTGGGGGGGGGGGGCACTTCCAGAACGCAGAAGAGGAATCTGCCATCGACTGCAGAAAGATTGAATCCTGTCTTTCCTTCAGGATCTGTAATCTTGACGGTCATCCCATTTTGTCTCGTTTTGATGCCCAGTCCACAAGAAGTCGTCGTTTCCAAAGACCAAAACCAGGGTGGATCAATCCCGCTTGTCCACGAGGAAACAGAAAACTCCCGTGACGGCCCCACACCCTCAGCTCTCCCTTCACCCACACGCTCATTCCTCCGTACGCTTTGTTCTTCATTTCTGCTTCTCTGCTTTGAGACATGCACCTGTGCTACTTCCAGGCCTGTCTTACAGTGTCTTCAGCTTTGACATTTCAATGCAAGATTCCTCTGATTCGTTGCCATTTTCGGAGGAAACATTTCTAAAAACCGATCGTTTCAGGAACGCAGCCGCGGTGCATATTTCATGGTTGGTACCTCCCCGGGTTCCTCAAAGTGAAGATGATCACTCGCTGTAATAATCCGACAGCGATTTCTGCGAGTTAACTCCAGCCCACCTGCTTCCAGTCTTCCTACACCTCCGATGGGACCAGGAGAGACTGAAGGAACCTCAGACTGGAGGGGGTGACAGCATGCATTATTTCAGCAGGAGGATAATAAATGCAAAAGTGTTTTTTGGTATTACACCGCTTCTCAACCACTAAAGGGATTAAGTGCCCCATCGAGGCTGCAGTGGAGGTGATAAGCGTCAGAAACAAGAAGAGGAAGAAGTGAGTCACGCGCTCTAATCCTCCCCACCGTCGTCCTCACCAGCAGACTTTTAGCATCCTCCTCTGCTCAACACTCACGTCCTCCTCGCAAAACATAAGGAGCTTAGATGATGCAGCACATTTCCTCCATCCTCGACATGAAAAAACAAAGTGTTTATGGTCTGGCTGCTCTTTGACTTGCTTGTCAGGCATCGTATTTTCTGGACTTTTTGCGATACACTCCTGTAGCTGAAATCATCATTTCACACAAATGTCTTTTTGGCACCCTTCAGGCCCTCAGTTGTGAGAGTTTGACAAGTGTTTCTTGTTCTTCAAGTGAAGCTTAAGTTAAGAAGTATTTATCTGAAGACTTATTGGATCTCACAAAGGACTTTATGTCGACTCATTTTTGAGTTGTGAGGGTGAAATATATATTCAACTATTTATAAGAAGAAAAACTTTTCCTTTTTATCAAACACCAAACATTCAGGTCTGAATACGAGCAGCATGAACCAGAGCTGTGAGGCCGCGACTGTACAACCACTGCTTGAGCTCCTGCTCTAAATGCTGCTTTATTCTCTCCTTGAAAGCAGGAAAACATTTCAATCGCCACCAATATTTGACTGGTCTGAAAACAGAGACTGCTTCTATGAGGCATTTGCAGAGCTGCATTATCCATGGCCAACAAGGAGCAACAAATCTTTGTGTGGAATCCAAACAATAAAATTGCCTTCAAATAATCTGAATTTGCAGTAAAGAAAGAGTTGTCTGTGTCCTTGAACTGATCACTGTGAGTTTGAAGAAAGCGCTCATGTTAGTGGCAAATCAAACACAATAGAATGTTTACAATTATATAACAAGTTGGGGTTTTTTTTTGCTTTTCTGTATGAGAAAAGGTCCCTCCTTTAAACACGGGCTTGTGAGGACACTGTAACGAGAACCAAATTTGAACATCGGGGTCAGATTAGGTTTTTCGTCTCCTGTTATATAAGTTACAAAAAGCAATTTATGTAATCACAGGTCACTACTGTCTGAGGGATACGAGCACTCGCCGCTTTGTCACTCATGAAAAAAAAAACAATCCAGCCTCCTCCCACCACCTCAGCACACACGGTAACCTTTCATCCGTTGTGACGTTTCAATCCACGGCCGCTCCTCCGCCTGGGAAATCAGCGAGAGAAGATTACAGGAACTCTTTTCAGGTGAGGAGGCAGGATTAAAAAAAAAAGAAGAAAAAAAAAATCAGGCCATCTGTGTGCAGTCAGCAAGGTGTGAGAATATTTCATCCTACCTGCTTTTTATTGCTCAGTGTGCTGGGAGTAATCGTACTGAAGAGGCTGTTTTGAGAGTGAACGCGTCCCTTTAAGGTGCATTATGTAATTGATGACTGCTGGGCCGCCGGGCTTTGAATTAGTACACTGTGACAGTTTCATAATGTACACAAACATGGTGATCAGACATTTTTTTGCCCTATACTGACACCTGGTGGCCATCGAGAATAAATCTAGACGTGAATAAATAGTGAGGCAGCTCCACTACTGTACACAGGAATCAATAGGTTCATTTTTCATGGTAAAGAATCAATAGCTCATTAACTAATGCAAATAAAACAACCCCATCAACGTCCTATTTGTTTCCCACGCCAAGTTTCCAACCCCCTTAAACTGACTTTTCTCAAATAAGCCAAATCCACTTTGAATAAAAGTTTAATTCACAAAAATACATTGACCAGTATAATGAAAATGTACTAAAATGTACTTTAATAATCCATAAAAGCTGGAACATCATTGACAGAAAAACACAAGAAGCATTATTAGAGTTGGTTTAGTATAATATATTTCAGCTTCAAGAGACATAGAAATCAATCCTTATTTTCCCCATATTTCTTCTATAAAAGACCCATTTTTTTCTGAAGCATTAATATGCAAAAAATGGCATTAGAATATATTATGGGAGCTATGAAATCCCAGTGACTGAGTATAAAATTAAGTCACATCAGAGAGAGATATTTGCAGAAGAGAAGTCCATGAACAACAGGGCGAACAAAGAAAAAAATATATAATAAAAATAATAATACATATCATAGACCTTGATCTATCATCACTGACATGACAGGCATGGAGAATAGGTGTATGGCTATAAAAAATTTCTCACTTTTCCACTTGATTTCACTTGAAAACATCTACACGTATTAACTGATGCATTTTTTTCATGCTCGTTTTTGAAGAATATTTATAATCATACAACTAAAGAGGTCAACTTCCATGTCTTTCAAATACAATATTGATATTGAAAAAGATGAAAAATACTGAATCCAAGTTCTAACTTTGTTTTTCCTTCTTTCATCGCCGTTTCTTTTTGTTAAACTCTCCAAAAAAAAGAAAAAAAAAGAAAATTGAAAATAGGGGGGCTGCACTCTGGCCATTCAGGGCGGCTCATGGACGCATTTTTTTCTCCTTTTTTGTTGTTTAGACTTTCAGAGGCGTTGCTGTGTTTTGTCATCAGTTTGTGGCGCTGTTTGTTGGTGCAGATGTGGAGACTGTCCGTTCAAGGTTCACAATGAAACCGAGACACAGAGGAAGGTCCTCGGAGGCGAGAGACCAGAGTCTTCGCTCTCTTACTGTCCATTTTTTTTCTCTAGTTGCTCTCCTGTAGGTCATCCTCGGCTTTGATAGGAGCAGTTCAGTCAGCTGATTCACCATTTATGGCTGATGGGGGGAGGGGAGAAGGGGGCAGAGGGGGTTGGGGGTCAGGGGTCTGGGTGTGTGTGTGGGGGGGGGGGGCTGTTGGAATGCTGGCACGTTCCAATCAGGGCAACAGTTCTTCATTACAGCATTTCTGCAAAACAGCACACCATAGATCAGTCCTCCATTCATTCATCACTACGAACACTCATCTGCTCAGACCCTTTGCACAGGAAAACTGGTGCCCTCTGCTGGGAACTCAATCACATGACCGGTTTTAATTTGCAATGACCTGGGGTAGATCGGTGTAAAATACACCAAGAGACAACTGAAAATAAAGTTAATTTTAAAGTTCAAAGTTTTTGTATCTTTTATACCTTTGAAAGGATGACTTCCCATTTACATAATCCGTAAGGGAGTATGCGTGCGTCTAAATAATGACTTTAAATTGTTTGACATAGACGGCAAGTCTTCTCTAAACAGGAAGACGTCATTATCAGAGCCTTTAATGATCCAGCTTGAGAGCTGCCCTCTTCATTTGTTCTCAAAGCTGAGACTAAATCCTCACAGAAACGTCTCAAAGAAAAGGAAAACGAAGGAGCTCTCTTTGCGTTGATTTTTCTTTGCCAACAACTTCTGACCAGCTGCCTGAAGATCGAATCCAACAGTCCCTCCCACTGACACTTGGAACAGAAAGAGCAGACAATAAAGACTGCAGAGGTTCTGCTAACGTACTCAGAGAGCAGCCAGGTGCCGAGAAGGAAAATATCTGTTTGGCATTGTGGAGCCAGTCAGAGCTCATAATTCCTGCAACTTGTCAGGTGAGAGCACCTGTGCAGCCTTCAGCCTCATAAATGAAACTAGAGCTGTCCTTCGACTTTAACCCCTCATGCTGAGTGGAAGAGTATAATCGTAAAAATGTGTGCCAATCAAGTTAATGTTTTAATTGTGGCTTGTGCAACGTCTCAGTCTGTGGGAGTGAAGCAGACTCGATACAGCCACTGCACAACAACAAAATTGGACTTTTGAAAGGTTAAGCATCACTGGCCCGCTTGCACACGGGTTTTCCAGATCAAAGACCAGGCGCACTTGTTACCTTTATTTAATGTGCTACATTAATGAACCGCAGCTTAGGTCAAGTTGTGTTAAAGGCATATAAAAACAGCCAGCTGGGGAAACATTGGACCGCACCTCTAGATTTCAAAGTACCAAAGACAGCAGAGACCTCAATTACAGACTCTATAAAGTCTAATGGTGGAGTTCCTCACTGCAGTGATAAAACATCATGTAAGCACTTCTGACTCGGTGCCGCAGGACTGAACTGTAGGGGCCCGCCTGCTGCTGGAGCTTTGCAAACAATATTAAAGGTTTGCCTTCATAGTTTGTCCTGCTGACAAAATCCATATATTAAAAAAAAAAAAAAACGGATTGTACAAAATCTCCAACTGCAGGCAGCTTCAAAAGCAAACTGGCGAAAATGGAGAGAGACAATCAATATGCCATCATATCATTTATCAGCTGCTCAATAATTATTGACTGTGTGAGAACAGCAGCAGTTTAAACGTGAAACTCTAATTTATGAGGTCAACAAATTGGAAAAATGCCAAAAAAGGAGACATCCCCTTAAGTTGCTCTCTTGGTGTCCCACTGTGGCTGGCACTGTGACCCCTCTCGATCGCTCGCTCACTCTCTTTGCTTCTCTGGCTGGTTTGTTGTGAGCGAGAAACAGCGAACCCGAAATCCCGTTAGTGCAGGTTCGTTGCTCTGGCCAGCGTGTGAACAGGGCGAGGTGTTTGGGGGGGAGGGTGGAAGCAGACGCCGCCCCGGGGCACGCTCGCAGAGACCCCACTCTCACACACTGTGGACCTCTGACTGACCAACACAGATGGATTTAGATGTGGAACGCGGTGGGTGGTTTAGCAGCCCTGATGTCTGGCCCTGGCACAATGGTACTGTCTGTTTCGCTAATCTGCTGCTCCCAGTCAAATCAAACGTTTTACCGCCCCACCGCCGTGCGAGTTAAAAGAGCGAGGAGGGTCGGTGTAAAAATCTCCCCTCTGTCGGTCCCATAACATGATACTCTCAAATCAGGCTTGTAAAAGTCTGAATTTTTGTACAGTCAGTTTACAGACTAGATTGTAAGCCTAGTAAAAAGCCAAGCACTGATCCAGAAACAGTTTTGCAACTTCAGCAAAAAGTGATTGATGCTTTGATGGCCTCTGTATGTGCAAATGTTACTTTGCAAAAGCCATCTTGATCCATTCATCTGTAAATATTTGTAAAGGTTTGATTACACAGTCGGTGAGATGTGGGAACAAACCTAATGGAGACATATGGGAGAAAGTATTCCTGTGTGAGTTACAGTATCGTGCAATAACGAGGACAAACGTCTCTTTGCAGCAGTTCCATGGACTTGGTGCTGCAGAGCTGATCAGGCTCACAGACCTCAGTTTGACCTGTCCTCACAGACAACTACACATAATTATACAACCAGGCTGGTTCAATCCATCCTAAGGCTCGATTCAATAACCTCCGTGTGAGGGTGGATTCACATCACAGGATCTCACAAGATTTTCCCAACTGACGAAACCTGAAGTCATCACGTGGAAGAAACGATCTAAAATACTGATGAGGCTGATGACCTAACTGGGTTTCAATCTCATCAGGAGTTCACGGCAAACATGAACTATGTGACCCTGAGTCGCGCTCCTAGTTATAATTAGAAGAAGGGAGGATGACGTCACACATGTATACGTTAGAGAGTTTTCCACACTGCTCATACAGAGGGAGCTGCTCCGCTAAAGCCGGTTTATAGGCAATAAACACGGAGCCGTCATGACTTTGTAGAAACCTTTCAGCCTTTGTTAAAATTAAGAAGAGAAATATTTTGTTCACCTAGTACTTTGTTTTGTTTTCTGTGTTTGACAGAACATTTATTATTTGTAGAAAAATGTTTGAACAATAACACCAAGTAGAAGAAGAAGAGTGGTTGTGTTGGCAGAAAGCTTTTTACAGCTTCAGATGCTTCTCAAGCTGCAACCTCGCACCTAATTATTGACGCGCCGACAGTTTATAATTATGCAACGTGTCTGTTTAAAGAGACCGACCTAAATCAGCAGCCTTGGTCACCGTGCATGACAGCTTTCAGACTTCCTCATCGCGAGCATTCGGCGAAAATATGTAAAAGAAGAAGAAACGATTCTGGTTTTGCTGGAAACCAACATCCTGACAGATCAGGATTTCCTCAGACACAACCAGCTGCTGCAGTTTGCTGAGGTTTCACTTATTTTTTTTGATGCTCGCCACATATTTTCACTGCGACTCATTCATACAAACAAAAAAAAGTAGAAATGAAAACGCTTCACACTGACAGCGATTCAGAGATGCCTGCAATTATTTTCTACTTGTGCCTGACAATTGCAGTTGTGCACCGTACAGATAGAATGAATTTACAAGTCGCAGAATAAAGACTAATGACAAACATATCTGGGGTGGTGTCGCATGAAATAGTTCCCCCTCAAGTTTACTTAAGCACACAGAAGAAACACTTTATCTAAAATTATCTTTGACCGAATCAGAAGAGTTCAATGAAGACAACACAAGATTGCAATATGCTTTAATTGGTGAAAGTTAGCTGGCTTTCCAGCAAACGTACCATGATATAAAAAAGAAAACTTGTGTACAATATTGTTGTGCCCTCTGCTGCCTTTAGGGGGAGCTCTTTGCGCCACCAAATGTTTCCGTCATGATAGAGGCAGGCTGCTCAGACAGGACTGTAACCAAGGCTGCCACAACTCATTGGACTTGCCTTGGCTGCAGGCAAATAAACATGTAATACATTGTGATGAAACATAAAACTACAACTGATGTGGGCAGCATCATCTGTTCAGATCACAGCTGTTGCATAAAACTAATTAACCTGACAGCACGTCTATGAATCACAGCGGCATGAATGTGCCAGCTGTAATTGCACTTATAACTAATGTGTTTTGAAATTGTTGACGTGCCCCAATGAAAACACATACATACCTGGCTCAGAGCTGCTGCAGGGGCTCGAAGGGAGGGGGGTCTTTAAAGCAGGACGCAGTTGGATTTCTTTTTTGCCTTCTTCTTTTCCACTGGCGTTTTCCTATTTATCTGTCTGACCAGGTCATAGAAGATCTAAAACAAATTAAGGAGAGATCAAGAACAATTGAGTATCAATTAGGTTTTTATACAAATATAGGTCAAATGTTCTCTGGGCCGACATCTGATTATTGTTTACAATGCGTCCAGGCTGAGTGGGAGTTTGTCTTTTTGTGTACTCACATCAAGGACGTTGATCTTTGACTTAGCAGAGGACTCTAAAAAGGCACAGTGGTTCCACTGTCTGGCCAGGTTCTGGCCCTGCTCCTTTCCCACCACACGCTCATCCTCCAAGTCGCACTTGTTTCCTACCAGGATCATGGGCACCTGTGCACCAGCAAGACAAATGCAAAAAACTTTAATACAGCCATTTACCAATCAAACAGTTACAGGAGCTTCTTTAATGCAATTCCTACATTTCTAGAGAACATGTTATTCATATTTTATGAGAAGCAGGTACTTTGTAAGTATGATTTCATGCACCAGAAACATTTTGTAAAGAAGTTGGCAACACATGTGTAAAGACTGAAAGTGTGAATCCTATAAATAAACAGCTAAGTCTGTTTGATTCAGTGGGAGGGTCACAAACAATCAAGAAAATCGATCTCTCCCTGAGGCGCAGCTAGAAAAAAATCATTGCGGTTACACAACAATGACAAGAGAATTAAAATCATCAATATAAACTGGCAAGTCAAGTAGTTTCGGCTTTGTTTGAAATAGGAAATACTTCTAAAGAAAAGAAAAAACCTGGCACAAAAAAGCAGCTGGTGTTGGAATCTCCCAAACACTCAACACTTCTTCTTTCGTGCCCCTCCGTCGGATATTTAAAATGACAGAGGTCAGGGAACAGAAACTGTGAGGAAGAGGGAATATTCTGGGCCAAACTTGAACGCTCACTGTCACAGTGGCCACTGCAGTCATGGTGTCGGGATGCGTCTCATCCTGCCTGCTGTTTCCTGACCAGCTATCTAGGGAGAGCGCTGTCCCGGAGGAAGTCGTGGCAGCCCCGCCCAGCCGGGATAACATCGCCTTCCTTCCTGAATGTTTTCGAACGTTTCAGCTGGATTCCATGCTCCGGCTGCTCTCTGGAATTATGTGATAGTGTGAGGCTGTTTGTTTGTGTGCGTGTTTCATGGCGCATTTTTAGCATTCGCCTTAATGAGCCTCATATTGTAAAACTTTTGCGCTGCCAGAAATAGGCTTTGAGTTTGGGGAAGAGTGCAGGTTTTTGTCACAAGGTTCACATTTTTTTTGTGGTTCAGCTAAGCAAGCAACAAACTAAATCAACTGCTGGAAAGTTTGTCATGCAGCACAACAGGCGCCAATAATATATCAGCTAGGGGAAATCTATTTGTGGTGTGGCTGCGACAAATAAATCCATGCATGGGAAATCCTGCTTTCATGCACTTCTTCTGTTCCAGGAGAGGCCCTTAAGAAAAGTTTCATGGATGTGGAAAGAAACTGGATGTTTGTAGAGCGTGAGGCGGTATTCTGACATGCGCCAACCCGCTCATTCTCCATTTGTTTTCCCACTATCAAATCCTCAGCAGAGGGGCCACACGCCTAAAGATAAGTTAAGGTAAAGGAGTATTTCTTGATTCATTCAAAGCCCGTCTTACTCCACCTCACTCTGTGAAGCAGACGACAGGAAGCCAAGTTGTTTAGTTTAACCCCACAGAGGTTGCTGCGAGATGTTTGATATCCAAACAAGCCCTCACAGTGGACAGCCAAGCGACAAATCTCCCAGGGGTCCTGGGAGAACCAATGGTATGCCCCCTCTAACACAAACTCTGGAGCCAGGCTGGGACCAGCAGGAACGACGGGCTGGGTGGAAGGATGGAGGTATGCAGGGAGCAGGAAAAATGTCCAGTGTCAGCAGCACATGAAGCGGCATTCGACTACTTGAAGAATCCACACAGAGAATCTACTCAGTCGCAGCGAACATGCTGCAGACAGGTCCTATCCCGCCCACAATGGCATGCTGGAGACTGGGTTGCATTGAACACACAACAAGCGACTATAGAATAGTTTCAATGAATGGAGCAAATCCTTCCAAATGGAGCAGTGAGTCACAAGCATGAAGTTGGGCATTAGTGCCATCCGAGCCACACAAGAGGAGACGGTGAGGGCCCGAAAAAGTCATAAGACCACTCTTACATAAGAACTGTGGAAGGAAGTAAAGGGAGAGAGCTTTTAATACACTCCAGCCTGCTCACTTACTTTATTTTTCGCCCCTAATGACTGTTTTAAGGAGATTGAATGTGACCCCAGTGTGTTTAATGTACAATCATTAAGGGCTTTTTTAATTGAGCTTGGCGGGATTAAGTGCATGTGTACATTTTGCCAGCCTCGCAGTAAATGGTGCGCGGCACTGCCGAGAAGAAGAACAGCTGTAGCAGCAAATACACTGCCGACCTCAGCTCTGCAACAGCTTGAAAGCGCTCACTAAATAAGAAATCTGCCCCTTCAGAAAAAAAAAAAGAAATACGTTAAGCATTTCCTTTGGTCAGACTTCAAAACATTCCTGCAAGAGGCAAAGAAAGATAAACAGATGTCACGGGTATCATAGGTAAAAGCTTAAATCACCAGTATACTGACAGCTGGCAGAATTGCCATGACAGCATGATAGGGAGGAGTGTCGAAACTGGAGAGAGCGCATAAAGAAAACACATTTCCAGAAGAAAAAAGAAAAATAAACTATTTTTTTGTATGTCAAGGAGCCACTGATCCTGCAATCCATGTGTTAGCCTGAGGCTAACCTCAGCTTCCAAACCACAGAGGCTCTAATGAAGCACCGCAGACGCGCAATCCAGTGGGTTTTTCATGGGGGCTGCCGTGCACATCATCCCTGACAGTCCAATCACCCACAGAGCGCCAGACCACGGTAAAGGCCACAAGGCAGGCCAGAGAGATGAGGAAGGGACCATGAGGCAACAGGGGGTGAAAAAGCCAGTCAAAATAAAAATTCAGGCAATGCAATGGCAAGGAATTTTTTAAATGAAGGGGGGGAGCAACAGGCAGGGCGAAAAGGGGTCCAAATCTTCTGCATCAGCCCGTACGGGAGCTTAATTGATGGCTGACAGGAATCAGAAAGAGAGCATGTAAGCAAGAGGGGGAAGGAAAGAGCGAGAGAGAGGGTTATGGTAACATTCATTCCCTCCAGAGATCACCAAAAAAGGGCATCTTAGATCTTGCTGACGCACTATCAGCTCCACCAGAAAGGGGATGGAAGACTCACTCACGCCAGCAGCCTCACAACTTACTGGAGTTACAGAGACATGGAAATGTGCTGCCGACAAGCAGCGAACAAGTGAACTAAGGAGATGACACATCCTCTTTATATTTGCAGTCTCACAAACACAAGCTGAGCTGCAGACTTACAAGGAGAAAACAACACTGTATATAGAAAAGAATCCTCTGGTGAGAAGAATGCTCCCCTCCTTTTCACTGGACTATGAGCAAAGTGAGAGTGAGTGGTCGCTCTCTGTGGTAAACACTAATGATAAACCACAACAGGGATACACTGTTTGATCATAAAACATCAGATGACATTTAGCTCCAAACATTCTTATTTTCTCAACTCAAAAGACAACAGTGTGACACCAATCGCAATTTGTTGTGGTAATAAATTCGTAATTACTGGCATAAGATGCAGTGATTAGAGTGTTGAATGGTATCCATAGCAACAGTGCGATCAGGTCTCAGCAATGTAGGCGGCTGAGCCCACAGACACAAGGCGCTCTCACCTCAACGGTACTATTTTCTACTGTACTTTGTGTCCGCAACCTGTACCACCACAACGCAAAGATTGAATCAATGTTCTCAGATGTGAGGGCAACATTTTCACAAAGTCTTTAACTTTGCCTGTAGGCTGCAGAGTGAAGACGAGACAAAAGACAGTGCACTCACGTCCTCTGTGTCCTTTACTCGTAGAATCTGTTCTCTCAGGTCTTGGAGGTCGTTGAAGGTGGACTGTGCTGTGATGGAGTATACCAGGGCGAAGCCTTGGCCATTCTTCATGTACAAGTCCCTCATTGCTGTGAACTGTTCCTACAAACGGGAGAGAAAGAGAAGATGGACAGGGTGTGAACTCAGGCATGCAGTGCACCTGACCTTTATAAATCCCTCCATACTGTTTGCATGTCAGCAGTGAAAATCAGTGATGCCAGCAGAAATTCAAATTTCTTCTTTGTTACAAAAACAGAGAAATGGTGGTTCAACCTATGATTATGTCTCAAAACCAAAAAGTAATATTTCTGACTTTAAGCTCCACTTGTTGATGAACTTCTGCTTGTTTTAACTAATCAAATTGAATTAATACGGCTGACTGCACTACAGATAATTAGTTTGTCACAATATCTCAGGAGCCTGTGTGGGGGTTTCTTTTGATCTTTTTTTTTTTACTAAATTAATGCCTCCCCAGTAAAGTTTGATCAGTGGAGGCAGATAAGATAAAGAATGTGCAACATTTCTTGTCATTGATCCATAGGTTTTTACACCAAGCACATTCAAAGTATAGCAGTGTAAATACACTGCAGACACAGAAGCATTGATTGGTTGAAGGCTAAAAATGGGACTTGTAGAAGTGTATTGCTTGTGCATTATTAATTGAGTACAAGCATAAACAGGACCCCTCCAGGATAGCACACTGTGTAGGTATGAGAGGTGCATTTGTTGCAGTATCAGTGAGTGAGGTCATGGTTTGGCATAATCACAGCACATTAATAAGACAAAAAAGTAATTAGAGTAATTCCAGCTCATTTCAAACCAATCACCACCTGGTGGTTGTTCAGGCTTCCTTTGGGGAAAATGGTACATCATGAACCATTTTCCCCGAGCACTGATTTCTGCAACCACTTTAAAAGAAAAGCATTCCTGTTGTCAGGAGCGTTTTTAAGAGCATTGGTCCCAGTTGTTACAATAAGACTTGTCCTGTTAGCAGAGTTCCTCTTGCCGTGTCCATCCATCCAAAACTTATAAAAATGTTCAAGAGGGGACATGAATTTTAGTCCATGGCAGTAAACTGACTGGAGAATTTTTGGGCTGCTGCTCGTGTTTTGCTATTATCACCTGAAACATAACATTGCTTTTAGCGGTACAGTCAGCTCGCATAGGTGTTCTCAGCTTCCACATAAAACAATTCTTTACTCTGCCTGCAGAAACACTCTTAGGAGCACTACACAGCACACTGCCAGTGCTCTTCTGCCAGAAAACAAAAGCAATGTGGACACAGGCCCTCAATCAGCAGTGAAATAAAACCGTTTCTTTTGTGGTATCTCCCACACAGTTGCATGAAATGAAATATATCCAAGCCAGCCCAGTTTCCCCTGAAAATAAATTACTTTTCTGGAAGATTCTGAGTTTCATCCATCATTTCCAACACCAGCGTTCAACTATAAGATTCGAGGCTGAATATGCACAGAGTAGTTCCCGAGATTTTTGTGGTGTGGGTTTACTTACTGTGCCGGCTGTGTCGAGAATTTCAAGCATACATTGCTGCCCATCTACCTCCACTTGCTGCAGGGGGAAGAAAAGGAACAAGGCATCAGAAGGAGATAATGTAAGGCTTAAGTTCAGGTCACTGAGCACAACATATTCATCCTATAAAAGTAATACAAGCACTAAAAGCTACAACAGACGGCTAACACAAGGAAAATAGGTTAGGCTGGAGATAATAGAAAAGCATGAAGATAAAGAGATTGTGTTGAACAGAACAATAAGACGAGCTAAAGGAGAGAATTCCCGAGCACAATATCGTGGTTTAAACCTCGAGAGCAGCTGTTAACAATCAGCTCATTTCAGAGCAGGACTGTACCTCCCCCTCTCTTTTCCCCTCTCTCGTGGGACACTCACCTTTCTGTACGAGTCTTCTATTGTAGGGTCATATTTTTCCACGAAGATTCCCTGAACAAACTGAACTGTCTGTAAGAGAAGCCACAGATGCAAACGGCGTCAAATCAATGTGAGCCCCTGGGCACTGGCACAACCATCAGGAGTGACAAATGCAGTCGAATCACTGTATGTCCCAGCAACGCGTCCATTTGCAGTCACCACAACAACAACAACAACTGGTGTACTCGACAACTGGTACAAGGATGTTCATGATAATGACAGGCCATGGAGACATAGCAGGACTACATCCCTTGTGCATTTTTTTTTACTGACATGAGTAACTATGCTATATAAAGCACAGCGCTCAGGGGCAGCAGGTTCACATGAGGGGTGAAAAAGTTCATCAGATAACATCTTAATCCTGCCAGTTTGACGGATTAAACTGACTGTGACACCTGGTGGAAATTAGCTAAGGAGGGCATCCAGCATTTCACAGACATCTGCAGTCTTCTTGACAAGCTTGTAAAAGCAATAAAAACACATGATTTGCTTCTGTTTTTTCTGGTGAGGGGGAAAAATGAAAAAAACCTGTCTCTTCATACACATACTTGTTTTCAGGGATTTTTCTGTCAACAAGGTTCAACCTGGAAGAAGCTCAAACTAGCATAACTATGGAACTTGAACAGCTTTACAGTCACAAATGTATGTAAAGAAGTAAATAAAGCTGGCCTCAGAAACAGCTGATACAAACTTCTGTCAGAATAGACAGTTTGTCTAGGAAAATAAAAGGTTTTTCTTGCTACTTCAAAGTTAAAATTCAGACTGTTCCTGTGGCGAAAAATAGGCTTCCCAATTTGGAATGAACTTCTTTCACCAGCTTCCTCTAAACGCTTGCAAAACGTCGTGCTGTTTCATTGACAATTATCTACAAAGTCTTTCGGAAAGACACTGCAGGGGTGTTTCCTAAAGGGGGGGGGGGTGCAGGAAGAGATTTCAGGAGGGTATACTCACCAGAGCGGACTTGCCCACACCTCCAGAGCCCAACACCACTAGCTTGTATTCACGCATGGCGGGATTGCTTCACTGGACAGCCCAACAATCTGTCAGTTAAAAAAACAAGGAGAGAAACTTTGTGACGAAATGTGTTTCGGAAGAAAAGGAAGTCGAAGAAACACAAAACAGTAATAAGTTGCTGCTGAAGAGAAACTTTCTTCTCATGCTAAACAAAGACATTTTCCCAGTATCGCCTCTGAGTTTTTCCATACCAGAAAGGAAGGATTCTAGTCATTCCTGGAGGTTATGGACAAGAAGCAGCACAACAATAGAGGGAACACCCATAAGAGGAGCTGCTTCAGGGTGGAGGAGGTGAAGAGTATGTGACCCCTTTTCTAACACAAACCAGCTGTGGAGTGTATGAGCGTAGGGGGAACCAAAGGGGAGATGATACACGGATCTGGCAGATACTCCAAATGACACAATCATCTGGCTTGGACCAACTTAAACACGCCCTGCTGTCAGATCTGTTCGCCACTCGTTTTTTGGTGTTGGTTAAAAACAACAACAGGGCATCCGTGTCTCTGACTAATGACAAATCAGCTGAGGGAGAAAGAAACAGAGAATTCGTGAAATAACTGGAAAACCCCTTTCAGGAATGTGGAGCTTTCGAATCACTGGCACACAGCGTGGCGCAAAGTCAGTTGGGAAAGCCAAGTGGGTCACTACAAGTTGGGCCGCACAGATGCTGGGGGTCACGAGGAGCTGGGCAAAGCAGAAACTTCTCATTCTCTTGCCAGGTACCAGGTTTCATGTCAACAAAATGTTCTATCCATTTATCCTTTCAGGAATCAGACCCTGGCAAATATCGATGTTACAGGGCGGAGCAGCAAACAATCACAATCAGGCTGCACAGGCAGGAAAACAAAGTTCTGGATGATCACAGAATGAGTGAAACAATTGGTTTGGGGGGTTTTTCCACTTGTGTTTCACTTGTCATGCGACTTCTGGCTAAAAATTCCAAGCAGATCTAGTATCTGTACTACTGCTTTGATGACATGACAGGAGTTGTGAACATATTTTCAATCTCATCTTTTTACTCTGAAACACATCATCATGTTGAAAGCAAATCGACTTTAGTGGAAAAACTATTAAAGAAAAGATCAGAGTTTGAGATATTTTATATTTTACAAATTAAAAAATGTGGACCATGAGTCAAAAAGATTTTGTTGTAGCTTAGTTATTGATCCAATCCCAAAAACAACAGTATAGTCTCAGTTGATGTCCAGCTAATCTTGCAAACCATCAGAAGCTAATCGCCAGCCATTCTGGGGAGCAGATGATCCCCTCCCACATAGTTTCTTTTTGTAGTGCACTCCATCGAAAGTCCCAGAGGGAGGTGGAGAAATGACTAAGGACCTCCAGCTTCAGTCACAAGCAGTGACCATGTGGGACATGAAGCCCGGGTGGGACTGTGAATAATTTATATTCCCTAATCTTTTAACACACACAAAGCGAGGTTCTGCTGGCACGATAAGGGAGGAGCCGGCAGACGGAGATGAAACAGAGCAGGGCCAAAAGGAGTGCTATACAAACACACGCTGCTGTACTCTCATGTAAACATTTGAGCTCACAGTCAAGTACATGCACAGTGTCACACAGACAATGTCGCACTTAGATTTAGGCTAGGCCTCACTTGTCAGCTATCCGCACATCACGTTTCTGGTGTGGGCTGTGAGGACAGCCCCCATGCTGAGACGCATGACGTCAGAAGCTCTGTGACAAGCACTTAGATTATTATTTGTCTGCGAAGGAGGTCGTTGTAGAGGACGCCTGCAAGTCCTAAAAGCGCAACGTCAAATTCCAGCTGGTCAGCCCCATCCTTATGAGCCTTAAAGGCAGTACACCAGCTGCATCTGAAGTCCAGTGTAAAGTTGTAAATCAATGACAGGCCTGCCTCCCAACAAACATTAGATTCAAAGAAAAGAAGAATTTTACTTTGCACAAAAAAAAGATTCCCACTGTAGTAACTCACTCTGACAGTTAGTCCTATTGCTGAATTATCACATTGTCTGAACTAAAATATTGCAGAGCCAAACTTTGATGATGAAATGCTTCATATAACTTCAAAGCTTTTGGACTGTTTGTGACTTATTTTAATAATGCTATTTATTTTTGTAGTACAGAAAATAGACACTTCTACATACATCCAAAGCTTTGGGTAAAACTAAATAGCTTGTGTTGGCTGGGAATTTTGTCTGTTACTGTCATTCAGGCAATTCTGTGAAACCATTAGTCAAGTGAAAGGAGAACTAAAGTAAAAATGACAAAGGGGCAGTTAGCAAAACTAAAACAGAAAAAAAACATCAGTGGCAGTAACCCATAGGAAACGCGTTAGGAATAAGAATTGGATTTGCTTATTAAGATCATCAATTTTAGTTGTAAATGTTTTGGGTTTTTTTTAATTTTTCAATGCCAATCCTTGCCCTGAAAAAATCTTTCACTGATGTGCTGATACATTTGTTGGCTGATTGAAAACAAAAAAGAAGACACAAAAAATGACGAATAATGATAGTAAGAGTGGAACATGAGTGTTGTGACCATTTACAAAAATCACATTTTATTCCTCGTTTTCTTTTTTGGAAATAATCTCAGGTGTGGGCAGCGTAGTACATTTATGAAGGTGTGAAAGCTGAACTCGGACGTACGAGACAAAGACCCCCGCTCCTCGAGATTTCTCTGTCGGCTCGTTTTATCCACTTCCAAACAAACTCGAATCGATTGAAGTATGAATGCGGCAAAGACCAAAGACTTAAAAGCAGGCCAAACACAGGGTGTGACGGTTGTAGTAGCTGCCGTTTCCTGGTAGCAGGTCTCTATTGGTGAATAAATTGCTGCAGCTGGTTTTGTACATTTTATGAGCAATGGTGAGCCGGTAAGAAAATACCACCATAGTTTTCCCACAGGACTTCACCAGCCATTGTAAGGGATTTATTAGCTCTGTAATGTAATACAAGTCAAATAAGCAGCTGATAATCATTAATCCCATTCACACCGATTCTATTTTATACCCTACATTGTCCCAGAGATGGGAACCGCAACATTTGCCTGAGATCAATCTGAACATCAGCAGAACGGTTCACATCTCCTGGCTGCAAGAAGAGTAAAGTGGTTGAGCTTGATGCCTGCCAAGACACAAATACCACCTCCCTCAGCATGAGTGAAGTTATTGATTATGGCTCAAGCAAATTCTTCTTGATATTTAATTAACCAGAAACCCCAAGCCTCCTTCCTCGTTGGGTTCTCAACCCACAAACGCTGGCTGTTTCACAAAGAGGATAAAACACCAAAAAGTGATCAGTTGGTACTTGATATGACACTTTCCAGCAGACAGACTGAAGAAAAAAAAATACAAACAACACTGAACTTATTATCTAGCACACACATTCATACACGCACGGCCAGCCATTTAAGGACATCAACCTTAACACTAAACATCTCGCTCTCTTTCCACAGCTCTCAACTACACACTGTCATTCCCAACAAAACAAACACACAGCTGCTGTTACTCCGCTCTCGTAGTAACCCCAGCAAATAAGGAGCGAGAGGAAAGCCACATGCCACAGCAAACATGCTCCTCCATGACATCACTGCATCACTCACCCTCTACAGCCAAAGGTATGTATCCATCTAAGGCTGGATATTGGATTAGATGGTGATGGTAGCAAAGAACGTGCAGCAGAATATGCGTCTGGATGAACCACAAAAAAAATTAGGAACTGGAGGCATCACAGTCAAACTACAACATCCAGAAGTCACTTTTTCCTTGTCAGTCCAGATGAATCTGACAGCAACAAGCTGTCAAAATGACTGACTCAGCAGGAAGGGATGATTGGCAGCTGCCCTCTGTATCTGCCTAACCAGCGGATGTCTGCATCTCCACCATTCACACTGTGTGGAAAGCAGCACTTGACACACTCTGGTGTGTGTGCTCGTTTGTTAACCAACATGCCACTTATAGTGGCTTCACAACAAAGGCAGTATACAATTGAGATCAAGAAGAGAAAAACAGGGTGAGAGAATAGCAGGCTTTGGTTACTCGCTACCTCTACCAAGAACACAGTTCTCATAACTTCAAAGTGAAAAGAATAAAAATAAATGCTTTAAAAAAACTGACAGAAGCAGCAGTGACATCTTTCACAGCTAAATTATCTCCTATTAATAATAATTCATCATAAAAACTCCTTGTGCGGCCTATATTTTACAATAATTGCAGAGTTGAGTATTTGGAGAATGTATGGTTGGATCAGCTAGAAACAGCTGTTCAGTTCAAGACGAACATCCATGAAAGAGCTGCTTCACTTCAAACAACCATGACTTTAGTGTGCATTTATCATGTGACATTTTAATCATTACACATGGTTAAAGTGCCTGACAAGTTGTCTTGTCTAAAAGTTTAATGTGCTTAGCAATTAATCGGACTCAATTAAAGTCAAGTACATCAACTGAACCCTTTAATTAGTACCAAATTAAGTAGTTAATTATTAGGAACCTTCCAAAAGGATATTAGAGTTTTACAAGCCTGTAAAAAAAACTGCTGCCAGAGACCTCCTTAATTTTCACAGTGGCATATCCTTAATGTTTCCTGTTTTAGGAGGATCTACGAGTGTAAGATTTAAGACTAACTTTTTCTAAGACTGAGTAACTTGGAAATAACCACACTCATATTGGTTCTCAAAAAAGTTCAACTTCTCAAGAAAAGAGGCGAATAAAAAAAAAAAACCCAGATCATCATGAAAGACCAAATGATCAATTCATCAACTTGTGTGGGTCTTGAATCTCTTTTTCAGATCCACAACTGCCCCGACTGCCTTCGTGAGTCAGAGAGAAACTGCAGACTGGCACACAAAACTTCGCTGTGACTTAATCGTGACAAAAAACCCGTAACTGACAAACACATTCTGTGCCGCATGCATCTGTGCTGCCGGGTCCTTGACCTGTAACCACATCCTCTTTCTAAAGCACAAGAGGGCTTCATGCTGATAGGATGGAAAAGGAGTAGCTACCTACTAAAATAACCTCTTCCAGTCTCTGTTCCTGTTCAAGACTCCAGACACCACGCTTACTTACATGCTTGCTGAGATGAGTGGGCCAAGCTATCGACTTTAAACCTAGACTGCTGTGACATTCAGGAGACAGGATGGAGCAAAAGTAGCATTTTCGTGAACACAGAGTGAACTGAGGATACAGTTCCAAGAACAGGGCAAAAGATAAAAATAAAAACGTCAGCAAGATAAAAAAAAATGTTTTCAAGCTGTCATCATAGATGCCGTATCACTAGTTAAAAAACGGCAGTTTTCTTTCTAAATGGCAAGATAAGATGAATGTATGACACATGGGCTGAACGAAACACCAAATTTGCACAACTTGTACTCTTGGGGAAAACTCAATACACAATAATCAGAATATATTGCAGCTTCAGAAAAAAACATGCACTGTAAAAAGGACATTGGCAATCACTTTCCCAAAAAATGAAAACAATTGAACAATCTTAGTCTTGAATGTGAGCATTAGCTCAAAGTTTAATATCTTAAATGTTCTAAATTGTGATTTATTAGCATCCTAATGGCAGGACAATCCCAATGTTAACATAGCTGCATAAGTTTGAGAAGTGTGATTCAAAATAAGATACAGAAGAATAGGCCAGGTCCAGAGGTCTACTTCACCTCAGGG
>JASSRZ010000072.1:12499327-12510997 GCA_032164315.1 Malacoctenus gilli | reverse complement strand
GTGTGTGTGTGTGTGTGTGTGTGTGTGTGTGTGTGTGTGTGTGTGTGTGTGTGTGTGTGAGTGAGTGAGTGAGTGAAAGAGAATGTCGCTGCCTTCTCCTTTGGAAACAAACAGTCATTTTTCTCTCAACTGCCGTGTGCGTGCAGAGAGGCTCATCAGTGGCCGGGATACTGAGGCGGTGAGTACGGAGGTGGTGCTGAAACGTAAACAGACAAAATTAAGAAACAAAGTCAGTGACGGTATGATCAGAACTAATAACATAGATGGTTGATCATCACTGCAGCCCCCACGTGTCATTCAGTGGAAAAGCAACTCTGCTTTTTTGAGATTTCTTCCTGCTACAACACTAATCAAAGCATGAGTCAGTCGCAAACATCACTCACATCAACGCCTCAATCTGCAATTCGTGTGTTAAAGTAGAAGAGTGCAGAAAAGGCCCCATGATGACAAGACATCATTATTCACAGATAGAAAATCAATATAAAATGGAGTATATTTTTTCCCCACCATGTTTTGACTTGGTAATGCGGCGTAACATTTGTGCCATGTTTTTCCCACAGTGATGAAGAGAGCACTCCCGTCTGTTGCTCTTACCCTGGCTGTAGGCAGGATCCATCGGGTGTGGCGGGTAAGGACCGGGCTGCATCATCGGGTACTGTGGCGGCATGCCAGGATACTGGGGGGCCATCGGATAACCCGGGTGCGGATACTCGGAGGGTCCGAGTGGTTTCCCATACGCATCATACATGGGCTCCACTGGGTAGCTGGCCATGGGGATCTGCTGGGCTGTGGGGTGGAAAAGTAAAGAGAGCGATGAAGGGAAATATGGACTGTATGAAACAACTCCTGCGACACACACGATTTAAAGAGCTGTCGTCTCACCATCATAAGGTGTCCTGCCCCTCTGCTGCCTCCTCTGGTAGAGGTAACAGCAGGAGCACATGAAGCAGCAGACCATGGTGGCGATGATGGCCACAAACAGGAGGATGGAGGAGGCGATGCCAGCGAGAGTAGTGGGGCTGAACGAGGAGGAAGGAGAGAGAGAGCGAAGGGCTTTAGGTACAAAGCATTCCCTTCCTTTAATCATCTCCTGTTTTCCCTCCTCCTATCGCATTAATTACGACTCACTTCAGAGAGGATGAAAGTAGAGATCGCCGTGAGGTAAAGTCAGACACGCTGCTTACCAACAACTGACCCTGATATCAATCACGGTAAATGATGCGCGTCCTGCACCTCTGTTTCCAACACATTCCATCACCTCATAATCTCAGTGAAAGCAGCAGCGCCCTGCATTTCATCAGAGCCTCTGCCGCCCACTGATCTGATCTCCCACTGGGCTCAATAAGCTGCAGGTTGTCTGCACGCCACTGGATAGTGATGGATGGTTCCTCGTGCTGTGGAGGAAAACTGACATTGCTGCAGCCTCTGAGGTACAAGCTTGCTTAGCCCAGCATCATCGTTCTGCCTCGCGAGGGGACGCCGACATTAAACACACTGACGGCATAGATAGCTGATGTGACAGAACCACTAATAGGAAGATATTGCAGCCGAGCGAAGCTGCTGAGCGTCTGAATTCGAGCCTTTCAAATTACATTTTTGTCAAGAATAGATAGTGAAAAATACTGCCCTTTTAGAAAAATGTGTGTTGATTTCGAGAGGGTATGATTTTTCTGGCAGAGCAGGAATTCTTATGATAAAATGTCCTCCAGAGGAGCTCCTGATCCTGCAGTATGTGATCAGGGAACGTAAGCGTTGGGTGGATTAAAAAAAGAAAAGAAAAAGGAGTCATTAATTGAAAAGGCTGCTGGGGTATCTGCTGCTACCTGAACTGGAAGAGCATGCAGCGCTTCTGGTCCCGCTCGGTGATCATCTTGAAGGCGTCCAGGCAGCAGTAGCGGCGGTGGCAGTTCCCACAGCAGAACGTGATGAGCGGGCAGTCGAAGCCGTTGTGCCAGGTGCCGTTTTTGTCCACGTACCACAGACAGTCCTCGTTCCCGCTGACTGCAAAAACAAGCACAGGGTGGCACAACAGGAGAGCTGATCAAAAGGTGGCAAACAGAGAAAGAAACAGAAACATGAAGGAAACAGCAGGTCCAGCGTCAGTTTGTTCCAATAAAACGTTTCTTTTCCTCTGTCCTTCTCTCTATTCTGTTGACGTGCTGTTTTTGTTTGTTTTTAATCACACTTTGAATGCGGGAGAAGACTTTCTGTTTACTCACAAATTCAGCTTTGTTCTTCCTTCAGGGAAATAAAATAATTATGCATTCCAAGCATTTATCTGCACTTCTTACTCAAACTTTTTTTATATATTTAAAATAAACACCAGTTGAAAACAAGAGTACCAGAAACTCAATCATCACACTCAGATCATCTCGCTGCAATCAGTCAGTCTGCCAATTACTGTTTCTGTTGATGGCCTGATTGTATGCACTATAAAACATCCGCAAACAATAAAGAAGGCCTGGCACGGATTCAAATAGCCCAAGATGACACCAGCGATTGTGCATTTTGTCTGACCAACTGGCTGAAAAAAACCCACACAAACCCACGCTTTTCTCACATCTAATATCCAACAATTCTATTATGCAGAGTATCTGTGTTAGGAAAATGACCCGAAAGATGATTCAATGCAAAGACAGTTGTAATAATTTCATAAAATCTCAAGCTCTTGTCTACAGTGTATTTGTTTTCCATCGCAAAGAAACATATGTACACTGACTTATCCACCTCTTGTGAGACAGAACTGAAAGGAAGATTGATAATGTTAATTTTCTGTGATCTTCAGTCTTGGAGGATAATCATACACACAATGTGATGCATCAGCAGACTTCTGTGAAAACTAACATTTTTGAGCCTTTTTCCTAACTTGAAAAGTGCTTGTATGATTATGTTTTACACAACATATAATTTAAGTCAACACTGAATTACAGCTCAGTGACAGCAGCGTGTGTGCAGGCAGCTAAAAGCTCCACTGCTTCATCTGTTTACGTAAGTTGCCTTCTGACGCCCGAGAGAAACCTGACACATAATGAGAAGTGCCGCGGACCATTCAGTCTGGGTAAAAGCTGAATGTAAATAACACAACACATTGAACCCCAGAGAGCTGTTCCTTCTCCTCGAATTGAGTGTGTTGTACACTGATGGAAAGTCCATTAGAGACTACATGCGGCCGAGCTCCAAGCTAGAACAGGCTCCAGAACCAGGTCTGAATCTGTACTCTGAAACAAGAAGCAAGTTTTAAAAAATCAGAGTTAATATCAGTAGGGATGCTTGATCCATCTGCAATCAAATCAGTATCAGCCAATAATTGGCATCTCTTCAAATATCATTATCATTCCGATGAACAGCGTCTGTGCAGCTGCTGCTTGTTTATTTCCAAGCGACGTTTGTTTAGGCAGGTGACACGCGGTGTAAACAGCGGCGTGCTCGGTCGATGATGAAGAAGAAACAATGTCTGCTGTTTCTAAAATCTATCCAGTGTCGGCTCTAAAGTCTTGAAACAAAGACAGTTTAATTCGGCATCAGAAGAGCTGACATCCAGGAGTTAACCAGCAACACCGGGAACAACGAGGTAATATTAGCAGCAGCAACTTGGATCGTGGTTGGTCGCCTGGTTCAGCAAGCTCCCCACTAAAACTAAAAAATCTGCCTCAGTCTGAGCAAAGGTTGAGTCAATCACAAACAAGATAATGGGAATGACAGTGCTCAGCTACATACCATTTTCTACTGTGGAGGCCCGCGGATTTGTATTTTTTAGTCGCAATCAGTGCTTCTCTGTTTTGAAGGATTAAAAAAAATTCCTTTTTCATTTTGGAGGACAAGCCACAAGCCACAATAATAAAAACACACATGCAGTTTAATCACAACTCTTGCACCCTCTGAAATAGGCAAAAACTTGCATTCAGAACAGAAATGGAAGCATCACGACTTCACTGGAGCCCAAACATTATTCCCTGACAAGAACATGTTCAAGATACGATCTCAATAAGGAAAAGCAAGATCTTCCCAACCAGCCATCTCTCTCTACTGACTGTATCCAGAGTACACTGACAATGGAGAGAAAGGCAGAATGCACCCTGGAAAGGTCACCAGTCTATCACAGAGTTAACGCGGAGAGACACACAGACAAGCGCCCTCACATTCACAACAACGGGGAATCTGGAGTCACCGGATAACCTGACATGCAGGCCTTTGGATGGTGGGAGGCAGCAGGAATACCTGGAGGGACCTCACACAGTCTCAGGAAGGACAGGCAAACTAAAAAAACACAACAGGACAGCAGGAGACTGTCTGGCACTGAGGCCAAAAAAACTACGTCACCAAACTAGCTGCTGCAACTAGTTAAATAGTAATGAATATAACTTTCCTGTCCTCAACTTTGGGTACATCAAATAAGTTGAAACACTTCTTACGACTAAATAATCAACAAAATAAACGATGATCAAAATTGATATCTCATGATAGATTTTCTGATATATAGCTAAAATTGTTATGACATTTTTCAGTTTCTTGACCCTGATTTCTATTTTTTAATGCTAATTTGCAAATTAAAAACACTTTTCACCATTGAAATGAATCCCAATTCCGTTCTTAATTTCAGCATTAGTGTTTGCCCATAAAATGTGTACTTGTAAATCTTGCTAAGTATTACTATTTAATAACATGTACAAAGTAAACAAACTTGAGTCTTTATGTTTGTACTGACCATGTTTCTAAGTAAAACTGGATATTGGAAAACAGGAAGCTTATACGTACAGGGTAATTAATGTACTTGCGTTTAGAATACACTTGTATTTTTGTATTATTATAAATGACTAAATATTTCAAATGCCATCATATTCAAATCAATCATTTGCTGCATTACAAATATGACTTGTTAAAGCGATTTGTTTCCAATTTGAGTCATATTTAAAAAACACCACTGTGTTGGGGAATAAATGGTGAGCGGAGACGCTAGCAGCTAGCTGTAGAGCTAACGTTAATCTCCGCTTTAAGTAACGGTTCACCTGATTAACGTTAAGTAAATAAAGAAACCGAATTAAATACACAAACAGTAATAAGACTGCGGGTCACAGGGGATTAGGGTGACGGAGGTCGGACCATAAATAGTGATTAGTTAGCAGCAGTCAACCAAGAATGATATAAACTGAGGTAAACATTCATGAAGCAGCTGTGCTGGATGCTGGTTCCGTCCCCGTGTCTTCGGTTACCGGACTTCAGGTCAAAACGCCCCCCCTGCATGTCAGAATAACGCCGCGGGAGCGGGGGATCCACCAGCAGAACGTTAAACCGTCCGCTAACGGCGCGGCCTGGATGTGGAGCCGTAAATCTTACCCTGAGAGGAGCAGAGGACGACGGCGAGCAGCGCCAAAGTCACCGAGACGAGGGACATGTTGCCCGTCGGGAAGACCATTCCCATCCTGAATGCGAGCCGTGCAAAAAGGACGCGGTTTGCCGTTACAGAGGAGGCGTTAACATCGGTGTGAGGACGGACGGAGTTGGGCTAGCTAACGGTCGCTCTCGGGCATTGTCGTGGCCCTGGGAACCGCACGGGAGACGGGACGGGTGAGAGACGGTCGGTAATTTATCCGTCGAAATGACACATCGCGGCTGTGACGCCGTTCAACCGGGACGAGCGGGATGCTGCGTTCAGGGATTGCCCGGAGAATGTCGAAGCCCCGCCACCGACCCGCTTGAAATTTGTGAAACTAGAAAAAACTACGTTCAAGCAAATACTGACTGTGATTAATTGTAAGTTTGACTCTCAAGCTAAAAGAAAAAAACCAAAATATGAATTGTAATACTTTTTCACTCCCAAGTTCAGTGAGGCTCTAAAAACTTATATCTTGCAGTAAGTACAAACGCTGCAAAAGGGTGGTCAAAATATTGGGGTTTATTTAGTAGCAGTTAAGAATGTATGTCTTCATTTTATGTAAAATCAATACAGAGAAAATAAGAGTCATTGAGCGCACTTGTTACATTCGTCACATCTGCAACACCAGGCACTTACTTTCGAACACAAATCTTTGAAAATGTTTTATTTAATATGACAGTCACATTGCTGCATACATTAAGAGGCCCCGTTTTCCGGTGAAATTGAATGCATCATCATTCTTTTACTCCTCCCTGATGGAGAAAAAGACCTGGATACGAACGAGATGTTACCATCAAGCTGGCAATAAAAAATAAAACAATCTGCCTGGCGATAAATCGAAAGCTCAAAATGCACACATTAAAAAACAAGAACATTTGCGAGAGATTAAAAGGCCACATGTGACCAGCTTGCTCTCGTTTGCCTGTAAGAAATATGAACACAATCACAGTTGGAGGTGGCTTTAGGGATTTGTGAGGCTGCTGCATCAGTTAATCCGCGTGACAGCGCCCTCTGGTGGAAAATCTCTCACCTTTCTTCCCATCTGAGTCTGGAATGAAAAGTGGGAGGAAGCACAACTTCTCTGCAAAGCTCTTACAAAAATGCAAACTATAAGACCTTATGGATTTAATTTTGATCTTTATGTTGCACGATCCCATCCAACTGAATCAAAATTCAAAAAATGTATTACATAGTGTAAATGAACATTTCAAGAAGTGTGTCCTGCAGTTTAATGACTTTGCCCAGTCACCCTGGTTCACGGGATGCTTGCTGTGCACCACTGGGTAGAGAACCTTCCGCTTAGGTACCTTTATTAAGGACGCTTCGGTTGATGAAGGGATGGAGATTACACTGGTGACTTCAGGACTGGAAGATGACCCGCTGTGCAAACTGAGCCTCTGCTGGTTCACAAGTTTCACTGCATGAGTCATCAGAAGTAGCCAGTTGGCTTTTCTGTTAACACTTCGACTCATTTAGGACATTCCTGCAAGAGTTACCAGATGATAACAGACTGTGTAAAGCCTTCTGTAGTTGTGAATGCTGATGATACCTTCAGGGACACCTCATGGAGAGATTCCCACCGAAAACATATTTATTTGGTAGCAAAAAAAAAAAAGTGACACTCAATTTGAAAATGTTGCCCCTGTGGGACTTTTATTTAGAAATTTATCCATCCCAAATTACAATGGGTACTAGGAAATGACAAGGCTGTGAATCACCATGGCAACAGTGTGAATTCCCAAATACCCACCGTACCTCGAGACATGACAGCAGCTTCGCGAGGAGTCAAAGGTTTTTTTCTTTTCACTGGAATAAGGCCGCCAATGATTTTTCTCTCCCTCCCAAACAATAAACTTATTTATTTTTTGTTGGGTTTTTTTTCTCCTTTGGATGTAAAATTTCGTGGAAGTGCTTTCCTTGTTGCATTTCACTTCGTTTGTACAGAAACACAAAAATAACAGGCTAAATTACAAATCGTACGAACAGTCTGTTCATGCGTCATTGTTCACTGTGGAGCCTTGACGTCTTTGTTGGATCCTCTTGTCCCGTTTCAAGCTGCTTTCAACGGCGAGGCTTCTCTGGGACAAACAAGAGCAGTCTCTCTTCTTTCGCCGCACCATCCGCATTGTCCGTCATCCCATCACACGCATCAAGAAACGGGGAATTCTGGGTAAGTGGCGCGAGTCTCTTCCCTTCCCATTCCCTTTCCCCCCCTGTCATGCCAATTCTGTCCCATCATCTTTCCATTTGATGAATTGTAACTTCATGAAACGAGCATTAAGTTGTGGGGGCGATAGAAGAGAGCGTCAGGATGAGGTCAATGGAAGATGACGATGAGCTGGAGCAACAGACGGTGGCGCTAGAGGCCGATAGACTGCAGAGTTTGTCTCTCCGTGTTGTTGAGGTGGCCTGAGAACATGCTGTAACAGGGCTGCTGCGCAAACTGAGTCAGGAAGTCCGTCAGGTAAGCCTGAGGAGGAGACAGACGGCGGGGTTCAGGTCAAATGCAACACTTTGCTAAGAAATTACAACGTTGTGTGAAATGTCACATTTCCAAACTTTAAATACATCTGAGGGAGCGTCAACAAAATATCAGATCTAAAAACTCAGACATTAAATTGTTTAATGAAAAACAAAAACAAACAATTTTGAACTTGATGGGCAGCAAGCCATCTCAAACAAGCTGGGATCATAAAAGCAAAATATTATTCAAAATAAAAGCATCGGACAGTCGCCTTGGCCCGCTCTAGTGTCCGACTGTGCAATTTCTGTTCTTGCTCTCAAACTGCCACGAGCCACAGACATGCTAAAAGTGAGTGACACACAGAACACATGTTCATCAGCAGCTGGATGTGCACATTGCATGCGTCAGTCTTTAAGTCTAATCCACTGAAGCAGACATCCCTTCATCCTAAAGCTCTTCTTGTAATTGGACCGTCCTCCGATCCCAGTTCATGTTCACAAGACACACTTTGATGTGTCACTGAAGAACTGGAATCAGTCATTTAATTAAAAGTCAGAGCGCTTACCTGCAGATCTATCAGATATATTGGATCTTTCAAGGCATCTGGATCATCTTCCTCATCATCTTCATAAAAATCGTCGTCTGAGAACAAGAAGTCCGAATTCAATTACTGATTTAAAAGCTTCAGCCGGGGAGTGGGCGAAAGACGAAATAAAGACGAAAAACAGGAATTTGTGAGAGAGAGAGAGATGGTGATACCATATTTGTTGGAGGCGATGAGGTCAGAGAGCAGCTGCCCAGCCAGGCCTTCATCCTCATCATCATCCTCCCCCTCGTTGTCCTCCTGTTCCTCCCACATGCCGCTTGAGTCTGTGGCGAGCACAAAAAAAACAGCCGCTCACTGACACGTCCAGCTTTTGTCTTCAGACATAAAAATATGCAATTTGACAGAAATATACAAGTAGTCTGCAATACTTAAGGCTGGTGTTCATCACCCACAACATAAGAAGTGATTAATTCACCCTTTGAGTTTGACTGAAAATGTCTTTCGTTATTCTTCATTGAGGTCAGAAGTTCAAGTTTCAAGTTTACTTTGCCTCAAGTTCCAGTTTGTGTCATTAAGTCAACCTGGTTTGCTGTCACAGCAAAGATCTGGGGTTTCAGTATGTGTTATCTCCAACTGATTCGACTCAATGAGCTGAGTGGAAGGGAAACATCCCCGCAGCTCCTCCTCCTCTTCCTCACCTTGGCTCCAGTCTGCTGCGTTTGCCCGGCTGGCATTCGACTCCACCACCGTCGAGAGTTCGTTGATGATCAGTTTAAAGATTTTCACAAGCAAAGGAATGTTGGTCCAGCGTTCCGGATCTGTTAAAATAAAATAAAAAAAAGTCATTAACAGATGAACCGGACAGAAATAAAGCTCTGCTAAGATGCATAGTTGTAGCGTTGTATTAAGTGAGCTCGCTTTCAGAGCAGTATCACTGAAAACTGGGGTCTATTTTGACCCGGTGGGCCACATATTGACATTTCGCTGTCTCTCTTCTGGCTCATTCAGCTCTTACTCTTGGCAGATTTGGAGCGTGTACGGATGCCGTCCTCCGGGCCGAAGATCTCTTCTCCCTTCACCACAATATCTTGGAGACGTTTGTCGTCTGTGTTGAGACCGTGCTGCAGCAGCTTACAGAGAGCCACAGTGCTGCAGAAACAAGAGACACCTGAAGTGAGTGACGGGTAACAAAAAACATCCAAGCTTTTGAAAATGAAAAAGAAAATGGATGCAAAGAGCAGCTTTTTCAGAGGGTAGCATGTTTTCTCGCCAATGTTTGTTGAGAGAAGCTGTTGGACCAGTGACTAAACATAATGTCTGCGTGTCTCGCAGTACTATCAATGCAAAAACATACAAAACAATGGCAGATGATGTTTCCTTACCTGACTTTGCCTTCATACTGTCCATAGAAGAGGTGCTGCCGGCTCATCCATTCCGTCATGACAAACTCCAGGGCGGGTTTCCCCGTCGGCCCTGGCAGACTACACAAAAACTCCAGCAGAGGATCCAGCTGGGAGTGAACCAGGTGGGCAAACACCATGATCAGAGACTGCAGGACAGGGAGACACAAGAGAAAGTGTGACCATATGCAACCCACAAGAGAAGACAAGAGTCAAACACGAGTCATGTTCATCCAACACTTCACTTTTCTCTCTCCTACCTGCATCACACTCAGAGTCTCCGCCTGCTGCATCTTGCTCAGAATCGCTCGGAGGATTTGGTCCAGCTGCTCCCCGAGCTCAGTCCCTGCCCGAGAGATCAGAGTGGAAACCAGTCTTCCCACGAAGGCGGCTGTGAACTCAGATGTCCGAGGGTCCAGCAGCTGGTTGACCACCTGCATGACGTACCAGAGGCCGCTGTTGCCCTGCTCGTCTCTCCACTGGGCAATTTGTTCCAGAGCGACGGAGACGTACGCCCGCAAACACTCGCCGCCATTCTAGAACGAAAAAGAAAGTTACCAAAGGAAAATAGGAGACGCAGAGAAGTGTGGAGACAAAAGGGAAAAAAACAATCAGTGTGCAAAGGAAGGAGCAGGGGGGGGGGGTTGCAGAGGTACAATCAGGTGTCGCCCTCTCTCCGTCCTTCTTTTAAACACAGACCTTTTTTTTTGTTTACCTGCATTATTGTGTTGTCATCCGTGCGCAGCGTACACTGAGCCACAACAGGAAAGGCCTGACACACCAGCAACTCAGACAGAGGAGGTTTGGTGTTTCGGACGACTGTGGTCAAGATGTCGATGGACGTCTGTGGAGAGAGAACCAAGAATTCGAAGTGAAAAGGGGTCCTTTTTTAAACGCTTTAATTCGGTCCATTTCACGTCGATTGCTGACGCAATCCTCATCTCTTTGGAAATGTTCAGCGTTTCATTATGTCAATCTCTACCAGAAAGGTAAGAAAATAACGAAGGCAAAGAAAAGTAGACATATCCTAATTCTAGCAACACTTCACAGGGCAGGTTTTTCCTTGAAGAATCTGTGCGCCTGGGCAGGAGCTTCAACTTACAGCGCAGAGTCCAGTTGGGATCTTGTCTGGGGGAGCCTGCATTATGCTGACCAGCGTGGG
This sequence comes from Malacoctenus gilli, assembly GCA_032164315.1. Taxonomy (NCBI): domain Eukaryota; kingdom Metazoa; phylum Chordata; class Actinopteri; order Blenniiformes; family Labrisomidae; genus Malacoctenus; species Malacoctenus gilli. The sequence goes on along the minus strand of JASSRZ010000072.1, from coordinate 12,500,050 downwards.
GATGAGACGCATCTGCATGGGACCCTGGCAGCCTTCAATCTGGGCCAGTTCCTTAAAAATGTCCTGAGCGAGTGACGCCACAACAGGGTCTGCAGGACACACAGAGGGGACCAAGAGTGGCAAAAGATGACTTTTTTCCTCTCAAACAAAACAAACAAACATTCAACATAGTTTAGTGTAATAAACAGAGGCTAACTGTGTACCATTGTTGTATTTGAGGAAAATAGCGATGGTGAGGGGGCAGATCTTATTTTCAGCGCTGGTGGTGAAGGCCTGGTCGACTGTGCACACGATGCACAGCGTCTCCATGACGAGCGTCAGCACCTCGGAGCTGAACTGAGCCGCCAGCTGCACCAGACCCTCCAAGATGCTGGGAAGGAACGGCTGAAGTACGTGTGTGCTCTCTGACAGCTTCAGCTGATCACAGTACCTTAGGAAAAATGGGAATGACAGAAAACAGTCACATGTTTATGAGGATATCTGAAAAAGTACTTGTAATCAAGAAATGGCAAGACCTAAAGAAGTACACCCAACTCACCCCCAGATGGCCCTGACCGCAGAGATGCGGACGGAGGGTGGCTGGCTGTCGTGGAGGCCGCTGACGGTGGCCTGGAGGAACTGCTGGATGAGCTCAGGGGACATGGCAGCAGTGAAGCGGCTGGCCGCCCACAGAGCACGGCCGAGGAGGAACGGAGACGCGGCTGGAAAAGACGATACGAAAGC
>JASSRZ010000072.1:12482928-12499227 GCA_032164315.1 Malacoctenus gilli | reverse complement strand
GCAGTGAAGCGGCTGGCCGCCCACAGAGCACGGCCGAGGAGGAACGGAGACGCGGCTGGAAAAGACGATACGAAAGCGAAAGCAACAAAGCTTTAGAATCATCTGTTGAAGTATCTCCATGAAAGACAGGTTTCATTGAGTTTCACTGCTAAGTTTGTTTTCCTGTTGGTTTGATCACTGTTGTCCCTCTGAATGACGTCCAGTGTGAGACAAACCTGCCAGGTTGAGATCAGCCAGGATGACACTGGCCAGAAATCCGTGCATATCAAACTGGATTCGTCCGTTCTTCACATTCTCTGTAATGATCGTTTTGACGGAGCCGAGGGCCAGCATGCAGGCCTCGTGGATCTTCCACCTGGTGAGAAAAATGGGGTATTCATGTTTAATAACCCTAAAAAGAATAGAGCGAGTTAGTGTCCACACAGAGAGGTGCGTCCTGCCTCACCAGTGCTCGTTGCCGCTGTTTTTGGCCTGTTCTGCCTCCTGGAGGTGTCTCGTCGCAGCTGCAGCCAGCGCCACTGCACTTTCATTCTGGAACTCAGCAGCTACAGCCTGCAATCAAAGGTCAAATGTCACCATCATTTTGGTATGTAAACAGTATGTGTAGATTCAAACAAGCCCTTTGTCAGTTGGTACAGCTGGGACATCCGAGGTCTTTCTCACCAGCAGCAGATCCTGAGCAGAGATCCTGACCGAATAGGAAAAGGTGTCGTCGTCCTCGTCTTCCACAAACTGCTGAGGGTTTGCCGTCCAAACTTTGATCTAACGGACCGACACAAACAATCAAGACAGTGAGTCGCCATGGAAACACACAGCTCACATTTTGCTCGACACAGCGATTGTTCTCAGGTGCACTTCTAGCGTGTTTGAGCCGTTTCTCACCTGGTCCTCAGTGATCTGCATGTACAGGATGATGTAGTAAATGAGCTCAGGCAGCGCTTTCTTCACTGTGCTCTTGAACTTGTTGTTCTCCAGCAGCGTGTGGACGAACTCAAAGATGCTGAACACCAGATTTTCGAAACCTAGAACCTCACCTGTCGACATGAACCAACATGAACCCAATCAGCTCAGTTCACAAGTTATTATGTTGCGTGAAAAACAGAATTGCTTTGAGGAACTGAATTTTTCTTACCATCAGAGTCTACTGGGTCATCTACCTCCTCTGTGTAATTGACTTCTGTTCTGACATAAGTGAACATCTGGTTAAGAAATAAACTTTTCAGACTGTGTTATATTGGATTTTACGTGAGAAAAACACATTTATGTCAATAACCACACACTGTGGCAGATTTCGATACAGCGCAGAGAACGTCAAATATCTGGGGAGGCGGTGCGCAGATTGCAGGCATCTCAGAGGTTATGCAGGCTGCGTTTTAAAGGATATAAAGCTGCACTCTCTGTCAGAGTATTCCAGACAATTGGTAATATCTGCTGCATGGACGACACCATGGGTTTAGGGAAGTTCTTCACCAATGCCGTCACTGCCTGTTAAAGCAAGAACATAAAAATAGCAATAAAACACTTGACTTCGACCCTTTCCTCCATAAACTCTCTTCCCAAATTGTGGTATCTGAATCCCTTTACCTTAAGTACTTCCATCTTAAGGCCACTATCGGACGAGGGTCCATCAGGCATCTGCAGGGCCTGCACGAACGCTACTGTGAACTGCTGCACCACTGGGAAGATCAACGCTTTGGCTGCACCCTACATAAACACACACACGCACACATCAATAGACTGTTAGAAACAAGAAAAGAAAACAACTACATCTTTGGACCAGCCCCCCTCCCCCCAACCAATGTTCCTCTTTCATCAAATAAAGCTAAATCTTTAGGGAGCCTGAATCACCTTTTCAAGTTCTTCAATAGCACAGATGAGGTTGGCACACGTGGTGAAGATCTCTACTGCTCTGGAACGGGTGCGAATGCTGTAAATCTGCGAAGAGACGGTGAAGCAGATACAGAGACTTCATGTCAGACTCCCGCAGCTGATAAAATGTGAGGACAAAAAAACTCAAAGTATGTCCAAATTGCCTATCTTAGAATGCAAAAACTTTTATAATAGAGAGGAAAAATTGGGTCAAATGTAGAATAAAACTCCAGCTGGTCTGTGGAGATGAGTCGTCGTCGTCATACCTCAGCCATGGTAAAGATCTTGTACATTTCAGGAAGGATGACTGGAGCCACCAGCGGCATCTGTGTATCCGTCACCTCTCGAGTGAACTCTGAGGGGGAAAAAACAGGGCGTCAGCTTTCTTCGACTGCTGCCTACATGTAATACCAGTGCCTAATTTGTGTCACAACACATGCAATTACCACAGCAAGTTGTGTAAACACTATACAGGATTAGTGTCTTTAAAAGCTGATGGGCGTTAAACTGATTAGTGTCTAATAACGTCACATTCAGTAAACTACATCAAAATTCAGGACTAAATACAGATGATTCATCTTGGGCACAACAAGATTAGCATCAGCAGAAAAGAAGGAATCAAAATGAAGCCAAAAAACAGTCAGATTCTGTTGATTAAGGTCAAAAGGTCGTCTGAGTATTTGTGTTGCATGACAAACCTGTGAGGACCCTCATGGCCCCGTGGACAGCGTTGACATCCCCGCTGACCAACATCTCCATCAGGAGGGTGAAGAGCTGCGGCCACGCCTCAGGCCAATCCCAGTGGGCGATGGCCGACACGGCGTACGCGACACTCGAGCGAACTTTGCTGATGGCTTCCCGCAGGCCACTGGGCAGCAGCTCCCTGATGGCAGCTTTGGCCTGGAAGGGAGACCACAGAAAGTGGACAAGACCAGCTTCAGTCCATCAGAGGACAAATATAAATGGACACGAACAGTTTTTTCTAATCTCTGAACAGCGATGAGCAACTTCAAAATGTGTCACCAAACACGCAGCACAAATAAATAGAAATACATTCGAAAGACACTTTGTGAATTACCTGATCTGTCGTTTCTGGTGGTCTGAATTTCTCAGACTGGGAACACCAGTGAGTCTCCACATACTGCTTCAAGATGACAGATGCCAACTGCAAACACAGACAAGCAAACAGCCACACGTCTGTTGGTAAAGCTGCATTCGAGCCACAGTGGAATTATCAGGGGGAACTATCATATGCAAATAATGACTTTGAGGGAGATGCTGGAGAACTTCATTTGTTTTAAATGAAATGAAGGAGGGGATAAACTGAGGTTCTGTCTTTGTTTCCTGAAATGACTCACCTGCCGGATGGCGAGTGCTCCCTGAGGGTCGACCGTGAGCTCTGCCAAGTGGACGCCAAACTCTACAACAGAATTATGGAAGTTTAATAAAACCTTAATCACAACCATTGAACAGCACACTAAAAACCAGAGACAAAAAAAAATATCCAATATCCTTTAATTTTGTGTTCATCACACAAAAGCTCGTAGTGATTAATAAACTGAATGTGCTCATTATTCTACCAGCTGTTTTCGTCACCTGTTTCTCATATCTACAGAACACATTCATTATAAATGCACATATGCTGGGGTTTGTATAACGTAGAGCATCCTTGGCTGAGTTTTCCAACGAAACCTGCGTGACAACGCTAACCTCCTCCGCGGTACGAACTTGACCTGGATGCCACACAGAGTGCGAGATAAACACACAATCCAGGATCAGCATCAATCTCAGCTCTGCCTCTCCCGCTGGGGTTTACCAAGAGTGACATCAGGCGCCAGAAGACAATGTTAGTGCTGACAGTCCAGCCGAGCGGCAGCCTTAGAGAGGGGCCAGCGGAAAGGGTGGGCCGCACAGCGACACCACACAACGTGCACAATTAGCCTTTCACCAACGGCACAACGATAGCAGGAATGACAATGGGAAGTCTACAGCTGCTGGTTACTGTATGCATCCATCTATTTTAGGTCTCAGGCACAATAAAAGGCCGGGGGATTTGTCACAAGCTTTATCAGAAGTAGGGATTGGGGAGGGGGTGATGGAGGCCATACCTGCTCGCACAGGGTCCATTGAAAGCTTAATCCCCGACTGATTGACAGTTCAGATTTGCTGTAGGAGGCCAAAACATTGCTAAACTGAAATTTTACTCCACTTAATCAGTGGTTCCTGGCCCTGGGGTCCAGGGCCCCTTTTCTGACAAGAGTGCAACCATTCAGCTCAGTCAGGCTCCATTGGATTGACCAGAAATGTTCTCCCAGTAGAGCATTAAGGCAGGATGCACAGCATCAGAATTTCCTGCAGTTCAGTCTTCTTTAATGTGTTAATTTTTTATGTTGACACAATGATGGACGACAAACGCTGTCCTTCTTGTGACTCTGTGTCACGATGGTTCCTGTGATGCTGGCAGCTCCGTTAGGCGGGCTCCACAGGAAGTGCTCCCTCCCCCCCAAGACATCTCCGCGGGAAAATGTGTCAGTTTTGATACACAATTGTTACCATAGTAACGGGAGAGAAAAAATACAGAAGTCAGATTGGAAGTAACGTGTAATTGAGCGACTTGTTTGCTCGTCTCTAGTTGAGAATAGCTGTCAACGTATCCTGGTGACCCTGTGAGAATCAGATTTCATCGACACGAGCAACGCACTAGTTAGCTAAAAAGAACAAAACAAAAAGGTATATTTTTTGATGCCGTTTGCACAAAAACACAAACAAACCATGGAGCGTTTTTACTGGAGCAGGAGGAGGAAGTGGAGTCCAGCCTGCCGCTGTGCGGTGGAGGCCAGGAGCTCCACACGTCCCATGTGCTCCCTGCTTCCATGCAACTGTCGCTCCGGTGATCACTGGTGACACCGTTAGCTGCTGCAGTCAACGTGACCACCACACCGCAGACACCTCATCGCCGGGAAGAAGACAGAGAGTTCACCTCGGCTTCAGTGCTAAATTAGCTCGGAGGAACTTCTGGAAATGTGGCCTAACACCGACCACTGAGGACCAGGATACTTTCCCTGCTAACGTCAACTCTGTTAGCTCGAGGGACAGCGCAAGTTAGCCCGGATATAAGCGGCAGGCAGCTGCCCGCACGCCGCCGCACCTGGCAGAGGCCCACGCCGGTTGATAAGGGACCACACCGGGCAGCTAGCTGCCGGTAAGCCCCCCCCCCCCGCCCCCGGAGCTGCGCCTTGAGGGCGCCCAACACTCACCCTCTGTCACTTCCAGCACTTTGATCTGCTCCTCCGCGGCGGCGCGGACTTCTTGAACCGGGGACAGGATCGCCGTCAGCGTCTCGATCAGAGCCTCCTTCAGGCCTTGCTGGACGGGACCGGCGGCCGAGCCGGGCCGCACGTTAGCCGCCGCACTCATGCCTCCGCTGTGTTGTCGCTCGCAGCCCGCTAGAATCGGTTCGCCAGGACCCGGGGAGGAGCGAGAGCCACGGACACACAGCCCGAGCGCGCCAATGCATGGAAACGTGGAGGCGGGGTTTTTCCTTTTCTTCTTCCCCTTATTTCCCTTCACCGACAGTACCCGTCGTGTTTTTGCATTACTGCCCCCCTGTGTTTGTCAGTTATTTATCGCATGGGTACCAAACTCATTTCACAGCTAAATTCAGATTGAAATGGGCTGAAAAAGGAACATCACATCAAAAATAACCTGCAACTTCAATATTAACCTTTTCTTACGTGCAAATGGGGACGATTTCACCCTGAAAAATATCAGTTACATAAAGATTTATAGTACTTCTCGAGCAATAGGAAAGCTAGCTTCTGATGATCTGCTGTTTTTATAGAAATTCACATTGGTCTTTAACAGATGGACGAGACTTAGGGTTTGTTGATGGCACTTTCAAGAAGGGGACACGATAAATTGGAGGAAATACTGTACATCAGGTTTTTTTCCATGTCCTTGTACTCGAACTTTGGCTCCCTCTTGTGGCGTCCAGGCGCAGTGCGAAACATCACCAGGTCACCGGACTAAGGCTGCTCAGTTTAATATAAAAATCCCTCCATGTGGCTTGAAAAGTTGCAGAAGCTTTTAAAGAACAAGTTGTTGTGAGCGACATTGTCTTGCCAGAAATACAGTAACTTGTTGGTATTTCGGTCATTATTCACTAAACTATCTAAACTTTACCAGATGGAGATGTAAACACGGGACTGATCACTTGAGTTGAATGCTCCTTGAATGTTCAGCTACTCCAAGCTGTGAATATATATCATGAAGACAGTTTTTTTTTTTTTCCCCTTTACATGAAGTAAAGTGATTTCATATGTGCAGGTTTACCATGTCTACTACAGCTTCAAGTTTTTAAAAGAGGCTTGAATTCTTACAACTGGCTTTTCAATTGAACAAAACCGCAAAGCAAAGCGAGAGTATCGGGGCTTCATCACCTCATTGTTTGAGCCCACATTGAGTGACAGGAGGGTTTGTTGCATTTTGCCTCAACATGTCTTCTCGGTTCGTGGAGACGCTCCAATCTTCTCGAACGTTTCTTCGTCCAGTGGACTGTTTGACGAATCCTGACACTGCGACGGAGCCTCAGAGAGTTTGAGGCCAAGTCCTGGCCCACTGATGCTTTTGCAACGTAATAATTAAGAAAAGACGAAAGCATATTGTAAATGACAGATGATTTGTTTCCATCACTGATAAAGATTATGAGTAAACTAAACTTTGCATGTGAGAAAGAAGCTGTAGGCAAACCTGAAGGAGACCCGTTTGTGTAAAAGACATCCCAAGTGAGGAGTTGTGCAGGATGCAGGTTCAGTTGAAGGTACAAGAAAAAAAAAGCCTGAGAATGACTGATGTCGAATCATATTAGCCTACGTCCATTGAGCAGTTTATTAGGTACACCTGCCTGCCTGGATATATACCTCCATGAGCGTCGTAATGTCCAGTGTTTGTTGTCAAAAATGTCAGGTTTTTTTTACTTGATTTACACTAATTTTATCAGACAGTGCTGTCATCACTCCAACAATCACGCTAAGTTTCATCCGAGAAAGTCTCGATGTATTTGGTTTGTGAGCCGCTGAAAAACATTGAAGACGAAGCTTCACAACCTTGTGGTTTCTAGCCGAAATGATAAATAATAACCTGATGACAATAATAAACTCGTCAAAAAATTCATTATCAAGAAAAACAAACATTTAAATGGATTGATAGCAAAAATATTTGTATATCATTTTTTCTTTAATCAAACAGAAAGAGTGAAAACTGCTAATTTGGATTCAAGCCTAGAAAAACAAAAAATTGTTCATTATCTTTCAATTATTACAAATCTTTTCAACATAAACAGCCATCAGTAATACTCAGTGGGTTTAATGTCAAAGACACCAAATCACTGGACATTACCTTGAAGGTAACAAAAGATATTTCCTTTTTAATCATTTAACTTTCAACTCAAGAAAAAGACAATAAAGATGTATTTTTGTTTTTCCTCACTTTGGTCGTAATAAGGAACATGTGTTGTCTGTGGTGTGCTCGTCGTGTGTGGACCTAACACTCTGGGGGAGTCTGGGGGAATGAACCAAACACTAACAACAACTTTTTCCTCTTGTTTAAGCAAAAAGAATTTGGTTTATGTAGAAACAAGCAATGTTTTGCAATTGGATACTTCCCTCTTCTTCAAAAGAGTTAAAGCTAAATTAAAAATAAAAAATAACACCCACCCGGTTGCACCCACACCTGCCACCTTCCTGAAATGTTCGCAGATGTTATTGACAGACAGCAGAGGAATCCCAGGGCCAAAGTGAACAGTACATATATATAAAATATAAAATCTGAGATATATTTTATATATATATTAAATTGTGTTAGGCTTCAGTATCTTTCACTACACAGCATTTAGTTGGTGTGTCTGATTTTTTTTTTCTTCATTGTTTTTCAAATCCTAGTATATAAACCAGAGGAGAGTCAAAGCAAAAACAAATGAATCAACAAACAAACAAATGTGGAAGGGGAGGGGGGCGGGAAAGCAACAGACGAAAGGCCTTCGCCCCGATCCGATGCCCCTCCCCCAGCCGCCACCATCAGCCCCCGGCGGAGAGGTGGGGGGTGGGGGCCGCGAGCCAGCCCGGACGAGGTGGGACAGACCCGTCCAGCTGTACAGCGCAGTGAAACATAACTTACATATTAGCTCATTTGTACACGTACAGTCGTGATCAAGGCACAGGGATCTTCTACAAGTTATCTTTTTTTTTTCTTCAATAAAGTTGTACAAAATAATACATTTTACAGTCTGTACAAGAATAATAGTCCAGCAGTAAAATAAAGACAGACGTACTTGAAGCCAGGAGGGGGGGGGGGGTGCTGACGGGCGAGAGCGAGAGAACAAGACAAGAGGAAAGGGAGGAGTGCCAGGAGGAAGAGGAGGGGCGTGTGTGTGGATGAGCAGGGGGGGGTCTGACGAGGACTGGAACGTGTGTGTGTGTGTGTGTGTGTGTGTGTGTGTGTGTGTTTGTCGGTGCGAGTGTGTCTGTGTTAGTGTAAAAGGTGTGCACTCTTAAGTACATTCGTTGCATCCAGTCTCGACAAGTCATCGCTTCGACTGCGTGTTTTTCTCCTCTCTCTCAGTAAAACCTCTCCTTTATTTTTTTCCCACATGTTGAGTAGTTGTCAAATAGCAGCAGGGGCGAAGAAGAGGGCCGAGGATGTGTGTTTGTGTGTGTTTGTGTGTGTGTGTGTGTGGGGGGGGGGGGGTAAATGTAGCACAGAGGGAGATCACACAGACAGTGTACACCAGCACACAACATGGGGTAAAAACTAACAAAAACTTAAAAGTTGAATTGTGTTATTACAGGAATATATAATATTTATATTTATATATATTTATATATATATACATATTTATATACACACATATATAAATATCTATATATATAGCTTGGATTTTTTGCACTGCATGAAGTTCACTGGTATGCATGAATTTATGCATTTAATGATATTTCTTGTTTTTTTGTTGTTTTTTTTGTTGTTGTTGTTGTTGGAGTCACACTGGCGTCCACAGGCAGCCGTAAGTCAATAAGTCTGTCGGTCCGTCCGTGGGCACAGGAAAGAAAGAAAGAAAGGCTTACAGCCCTCCACTGTATCAGTTCGCGCCCCCCCCCCCCCCAACCCTGCGTCCATCGTGCTCATATTCCTTCGTCGTCAGCACGCGGTGAATAAACGTTCTCTCTCTCAGAAAACTAATTCCGCCTCTGCTGTGTGTGAAAAGCAGGACAACTTGATTTTTATAAGAGTGTGAATGATATTAAAACCTGCTTATGCATGTCAATGCTTCGGTCTGTAGCATGTACCTTTGTGTGTGAGTTTGCGTGTGTGTGCGCGCGAATGTGTGTCTGTGTGCAAGCGTCCGTGCGTCTGAGAGAGAGTTAAAAGGAGAGATCGCCTCCACTGAAGGGTCCCAGTCTCGACCCCTTTTTTCCTGGGTCGGAGTAGAGCCGAGTACAGCGGTCAGTCCAGGCTGATAATCGGTGAATATGTTTAAGAGTCGAGTCTTTCCACTGCTGCGTTACCGGGAGAGGTCGTATCAGGGTGCTGGACGGGAGGGCGGGCCATCAGCCGCGCACTCGCTCGCTCGCTCGCTTCTCAAAAGTGAGATTGGTGGAAGTGGAGGGGTGATCGGCAAACTGGTCATGATGGGGTCGCTAGGTAGGTAGGTAGGTAGGTTGGTAGGTTGGTTGGTTGGTTGGTTGTTTGATTTGTTGGTAGATATTGTAGACCGGACGCAGTTGCCGTCCATCACAAGAGCTCGTACTGCCGTAGGTGCATCCTCTGTATGATGTCGCGACAGTCATTGAAGACGCGGCGGATGTTTTCCGTGTCGACCGCGCAGGTGAAGTGAGGGTAACAGTAATGCCGTCCGTCGCCGCTCGCTGTGCTGATCCTCTGCAGAAACACACACCAACAGGCAGTCAACAACGCTGGGGCCTTTTTTTGCGAGCCCTCACACACTGATGGAAATTACGCTTTCTGAACATTTTGCTCGAAGGTGTGAATTTCTTTTTGGAAGTGAACAGAAGAAAGTCAGAGTTTATAGGCCAAATGGTGACAAAGTTGTTTTTTGTTTGTGATATTCTCAGAGATTTAAAACAAACACTCAGACAACAAATTTATTATAATATCTAATGTTTGGATTTGCTTCTGAAAGTGAATTTAAACACAAAGGAATGATCGTGTATCAGTAAATTATTCAAATCCTGATTTCAAACTCTTATTTTGCTAAACAACTGGTGTGTCATCTAAACCTTCAGAACAAAAGCAGCCAAAGACGGCCTTCCTCCGTTTCAGAAGGTGACAAAATAAATGGAGGCCAAAGAATTCAACGAAAAGGACAAAAATTAATTTCAAAAAGCAAACTTAAATAAATGGACCAACTTTACACTCAGGGCCCCTGAGATTAAAAAAAAAAAAAAAAAAAACTTAAAATTTGAGGGAAAAATTGTTTTCCAAATTCCGGAGTGAGGTGGAAAGAAAAGAGAGAAGAAAGAAAGAAAATAAAAAAAATGCTCAAATTCAAACAGGTAAAAGGAGCTTTACCTGTTTGAATTTGAGCTTTGTACACACCAGAAACTCATCCCGTATGAAGTACTTCGCCCTGGTAACTCGAGGATCTTCACCAGGCTCAGGTATTGCTGTCGAACAAGAAGAGACGTGGTCACAATGAAGCAACATTTGCACACTGAACTGAAGAATCCTCCTGCTGGAGGAGGAAATACCACAGCAGCCACAGAAGTTTGTTTGTTTTGAAAAATCTAACAGCTAGTTGCTACCTGTCTCGTATCGTGTGTCTTCATACACGCGAAATGATCAAAAAGCAAATAAGAAGTCAGACCGACGTAACACTTCAGAGGCCGTCTCACCATCATCAGGTGTAGTGTAACGTGCGAACTCCGGGAAATACTCCTCAATTTTTGATTTCCCGGCCAAAACCTTCTCAGCGAGCAGGTCCTGTTTGTTCAGGAAGAGGATTACCGAGATGGTCCGTAGCCACCTGTGGGGGGAAACAAAGGTGGTCACCACTGGTTTTGTATATTTATAAGGACAAAAATGCTGTTTCTTCCAAAGAATTGGAACTTCATGTAGCTGTAAACAAGCAAATTAAATGAGAAAAGACATGGAATTAAAACACGATTAAAGTTCAGCTTGATAGGGAAAGTAACTGAGGTCAACATGTTCATGCGGATGTGACTGTTGCCTTTAAGGAGTCGAAAGTGAATCGGAAAATGATCAGTTATCGGTTATAAAAGTGAGAGACGAACTCCGATGAACCCAAACTCGTTGCAGAAAAAAAAGAAGTGATGATGGAAGAGTGTGAAGCATCTCTGACCTGTTGTTCCAAATGTTCTTGAACAGATTGAGCGCTTCCTGTAGTCTGTTAGTCTGATTGTCTTCTCTGATCACCATGTTGTAGCTGCTACTCGCCACCACAAAGATGATCGCTGTCACATCTGTGTGACACACACACACACACACACGCACACGCACAAATTCACAGGAGTGCGATTAAGAAACTTTACACCAACAAGAATATCAAAAAAGCCTGACATTGTGCACTTATATTTCAACTTTTTTCCATGCAAATAAAAAGCAAACATATGTGAACAAACCAGGAACAAATGACTCAACATTAGTTTATGATAAGTGAGCCATTGTCACCTCTTGTCAGGAATAAACTCTCCTACCGTTAAAACACTGGATCCATTTTCGGCGTTCGTCCCTCTGACCTCCCACATCGAACATACTGTGAGACAAACACCGGGTAGAAAGTTATTCTGTAAACTTGAAATAAGTTGCTGTGGAAACCTCACAAACCAAAAGACTACCGAATCAATTGCAAAGTCAGAAACACCAAACCTATTGATTATCATTATTGATGATAATATGCAGTTTCCTCTTAGCTGAAAGATAATTTGAGCATCACTCAATACTTAAAAACTAACAGAGGCAATCATTTTTGACCTTGTACGGATAAATTTCACTCAAACTCACTGGAAGTTGACTTTGTCTATTTGAAATCTCGTCTCAAAGATCCCAGATGTGAGTACTCTGCATCTCAGGAGGTCCTAGAAAAGAGAGGAGGAGGATTAATAGGGAGAGAAATTGCCTTGGAAGCATCAATGTCACCACTCATATCAATCACGGTGAGGATAACCATTGGTTTGATGTGGATTTGTTAAAGGCTAAAAGCTTTAGTTTGGAACTTCCAGATCAATCGTACTCAGATCGTTTTTCATGCGCCCTCTTGAGAAATCCCGCCCCGACAACCAGCAAAAAATTTGTGGTTGCAAATAAGTTGGAAAGCAAGTTGCTGTGGCATCAGTGGCTGATGGTGTGGTGAGTGAGGTTGTGTTGTTTCTCCATTGCCGGATGCTTCACCTGGTCGGTCGGTGTGTAGTCGTTCTGCCTCACAACGTCAATTCGATCCAAGAAGCTGCGACGAGAGAGAAAAGAAAAGAAAAAACAGGGGGTTAATTTTAATTCAAAGGGAATTCTATCCTCACACTAAAACAACAAAGCTGTTTATTTTCACACGAACGTGGAAAAACACATCATTTTATTCCGTCGCTCTCTGGAACCTTCAGACTACAACGCCACCTGCAAGTGAAACCTGAAATCTCCACCAACTTGTCATAATGTGAGAGCGGAGTGGGCCCACACACACACAGAGTGGTAGACCCCAGAGCGTAAGCGCATGGGAAAGATGGAGAACGCCAGGTGCTGAGCAGCCACAAGGGGGCGTGTGCTTCAATTCACAGGGAGATCAGAGGCAGCCAGTCTGAGTCACCAGCAGCCGTTCCTCTGTCAGACCGGAGGAGCCTCGTCAATGGAACTGCTGTAGTAGTACTTGCACAGGAGGCAAAGTGTGCGTCTCTGTGTGTGTGTGTGTGTGTGTGTGTGCGTGTGTGTGTGTCAGAGCGTGGGTGGGTATGCAGGCCTACAGAGCGATCACATTTGCAGAGCGCCTACCCACACGCACGCCGATTGTTCTGCTGAGGCGGCCTGCACCGCTCGCCGGCCGTGCGACGGCATCGTCAGGACGGTTCGAGGGTCACCTGAGAGACGCTTCTCTTTGGTTCATTTCAGACCGAGCCACACAAAGACCGCATGTGCTTCAACATGAACAGACTGCAAAAATGTAACATTTCTCTGGCTGAAGTTTAAGGCCGTGCATTAAACAGAAGGGGGAAAAAAACAGCTGACTAATCACCCCTCCCTCTACGTGTGTGTGTATAAAATATGTCACAGACTTTAGACAATTTATTCAGAAAAAAAACACACAAAAGACAGAGGTTTAAGCCTCCCAACTGTCCTGGGGCCTTCAAGATGCACTGAAGAAACGTTATTTAAGAAGAAGAAGAGCAGGAGGGGCTCGGCGGTAGAAAGAGGAGTGGGCTGAACTGAGGCCAGTTGTGCTACACTGGGAGGAATTTGATGGTTATCTATAAGCAGCAGCGGCTAAAATGCGCCTCACTGTCTCGCTGGCCGGCATTGATCAAGCAGGAGTGCTGCGTGTTTACCCGACGACACGACGTCTGAAAGGCACAACCGCACAGCGGGCCGAGGATCCATACAAGCTGCTGCGTTCACAACTTTGCTGGGCATCGATTACGGCAGAAAATAAAGCCTTTAACATGCTAAAACTGAACAAAACTACATTGTCATTGAGAAATACAAAAGTGCACACAGAACATCATTTTGTCTGCACAGTTGAAAACATGAAAACCTTTGTTGTACGTTGAATGAAAAAAAACCCTAGAAACGTATAAAGCACAACCAAATGGGTGGATATTTTAGTTTAAAACTACTTGTCACATAAAAAAACTCTCCCAGACTTTACAAGTGAAATGTCAAGTTCAGTCCAACGTAAAATAAAAAAATGTTTTTGAAAGATCACTGTAGTTATTGAGTGTTAATGTGAGTGTTTTGATTGTTTAAAAAAAAAAAAAGGTAACTAAACTCTGCTACTTGAATCCAAGACTGTTGGTGAAACATACGACAAAGTGAGAAGCACTCGGAGAGTGCGAACCTCCACCAATGTGCCTCTTAACATTTCCTGGTTCCACTTCCTGCACACACGACTCACCGGAAGGGCCAAACACTCTCTTAACATGCCTCAAAATGCCTTTATTCATCATTTTGGTTCACAGGATGTCTGGATGGCCACCGAAATTTAACGAGTTGTTTTGTGTGCATCATTTCTCTTTTCGAGCAAATTTCTTTGAAACCGGAATTATTTGAGTTAATCTGCGAACATACAAACAAAGAATTAAAAAATAGTTTGATGTTTTAAACTTTATAGACAGTTTCACTTGATTGATTTTCCGCAAGTAATAAAACTAATCAGCTACAGTGAATGTTTGAAAACATATTAAAAGAAGTTAGAATATTTTGGAAAAATAAAGTTATTTTTCTAATAGTTAATTAATGAACAGGACAAACTAAAAGAGGAGGCCGATTAACCTGATGTCTGAAAATATCCAGGATGCATTTTTACATTTTATGAAAGATAATACAGTGATGAAAAGTGCCGAGATAAAATCAAATGTTAAGAAAGAGTTTTTGCTAACAGGCGGAGGTGGGATTTGCCCCCTCCCCCCCGTCTGATTTTCATCCGTCTTTGAGGTCGACTCTTCACTGTTACAATTAGAAATGCAGGACGCTTGAGAGCAGGTATGCAGCCCCCTGTGAGATAACCAGGAATGTGGCAGGCAAGGGTGAAATGTGACAGGAGGGCTGCAGGTAACACACTGGGAAGAACACGGAGGGGGGGGGGGTGTCTGCGGAAACTACTGCACCGGATAGATGGATGAGAGGGCAGGAAGAAGAAGAAGATGGTGTCGATGTGGGAGGGGGAAGAAAAAGAGGACGAGCCGTCCCTCCTCTCACGGTCCCACCCAGACACGTGGAGGCAACGAGCGGCCCGCCGGCCCCGAGCTTTAGCGTCTCTTCTTTGGGGACCGGTTGGCTCACTGGCACCCCCAATACCACGGAGGCTCTGCCCCCGGCAGCACACCCAGAGCAACGAAGCAAACCGAGCGTCTCCCGCCCTTCATGAGTCCCACAAGCTCCCTCCTCCCGAACCGAGCCCCCCCCCCCAAAGACATCAATAATCTGGAGGTGACAGAACCCAAAGACTCCAATAATGACAGAGCTGAACGCGGCCGCTGCCGACATCTGCCGGGGCCAAGCGCTTGTTTATCTACGGCTCCGGTCTGAGGCGTCGACACGCCCAGGACAAACACACTGCTCAATTTTTAGCAGTTCTTCCTATTAATAGGAGACGCGCCAATAATAACCGTGCCGAGTAAGTTGAACTAAATAATAGTGGCTGCCCCAGTAACAGAGAGGTCTGCGGTGTTATGTATAACCTCTCAGGGTTATTCTGGGGTAGCAGACAGGCTGAGTTAAACTCTGGAAATACACACAGGCCACTCGTCTGGTTGGTGAAAATAACTCTGTATATACAAGAAAGGATAAAGCACTTTTTTCTTTTTCTCTCTCACGTTTTTGTACTTCTAACTTTGCGTCTTTTTTGTTTGTTTTTTTAAAAAAGCTAAATATTGCTAATATATTTTTAGAAAATATTTTTCATTTAATTATATCAACTACATATGTTACATATGTCTATTTTTTTTTAAACGTAAGAGTTTTTAAAGAAAAGCGGTAATTATCTGGTTGCATGCTAGAAAAATATATATATATTTTTTAAACGACTCAAAGTTATGGCTCAATAATTATCCAAAGAAAATGGAATCTCATTTTTAAGGGTTCAATTGCAATAAAAACTTTTCCACAACTTCCACAAAAAACAGCTTTCATAAATGTTTCCGACTGGCATATAAAAATCCCGTTTCTGTTCGTCCTCAATGAGCTGCAGACCTCGACGTGCCGGACAGACTTAAAGAAGCTGCAGCGCTGCCCGGGCAAAGCTGCTAATGCGCTCCTGCATTAATGCATTCATCTTGTTAAAGTGGCAGTATTAGGACAAAGGATTACACAGATTATGAGCGAACACACATCCACAGATCTACAGTGGATTAATCTACGCTGAGCTGCAAAAGCAAGCTTAATTTTCACGACATAAATACATCGCAAATCTAACAAGAAATCTATATATAAATAAGAAATATAAATATCTCTACCATTGTCATGCCTTTTATGAAATTATCGAAGTATTTAGAAAATGTCTTCATAAAAAAGAAAACAAAAACCTGACTTTTGTTCTCTACTGAGGGAAAATTTGCTGAAGTCACAGAAAACACGTTAAATTACTTATGAACTATTTTGTGGTGTGCATTTCGTTGCGTTTGACACACACACACACACACACACACACACACACACACACACACACACACACACACACACACACACACACACACA
>JASSRZ010000072.1:12462415-12481997 GCA_032164315.1 Malacoctenus gilli | reverse complement strand
ACACACACACACACACACACACACACACACACACACACACACACACACACACACACACACACACACACACACAACAGAGAGAGAGAGGGGGACAGAGAGGGAGGGAGTGGAGGAAAGAAAAGAGAGAGAAGGCTGTGTCTGACATTACAGCGCTGCTCCAAAAATAGCTCCCTGGCGCCCTGGCCTCCAGCTTGGTTGTCATGGTGACAGAACCACAGGCGCTATAAATAGACAATCGGCTCCAAATCTTGTGCTACTGGAGAGGGGCCAGAAAGAGGGAGAGACAGACAGAGGAGAGGAGAGGAGAGGGAGAGGAGAGGAGAGGGGGAGAAGGAGAGAAAGAAGGAAGGAAGGGAAGGGAAGGAGGGGAAGAAAAGGAAGGACGACAGGAGAGGGGGAAGAGAATGAGAGTGGCCAACAAAGAGACCCAGGCAGAGAAATGCAGGGAATGAGAGTGTGGGTTAGACAGAGGAGAGAAAAGAACGAGGGAACGAATTAAAGAAGTTAAGGGGGGGGCATAAACATGAACACAGCAATCATTGTACAAAAGAAAGACAAAGTGAAACAGAAAGTTGAGCAGAGAGGAAAGCACAGAAAAAGGAGTGCAGGTTGAAAACAGAGGAAGAAAAAGGGGGAGAGAATGAAGGAAAGAAAATAAGAGCAAGAGAAAAAGTCAGAGAGAGAAAATAATAAATTACATGGTTTGAAAAAATTCAAATGGTAGAAGAAAGGATGAGGAGAAGATGGAATAACTCATTGAGAGAGACACAAACCTAAAAAGAGAAAAAATGATAGACGAAATAAAAAACATAGAAGTTAGGAAAAAAAGAGGAAAGTTGGTTTGACCACAAAATATGATAGAACAAGAAAGGAAGCTCATTAATCGAAAGGAAAAGCTTTAAAAAGGAGAAAGAAATGTAAAAAAAAAGAAAGAAAATAACAGACCTACTGAAGAAAAGCGAAATTATGTAAAGAGGAAAAAAGTAAAAAAAAAAAGAAAATGTAAAACCAAAAGAAAGGAAACAAAAAAAGGATAGACAGAAAAAAGAGCCTGAAAAAAAAGAAGCGTAAACAAAGCAAAGTTTTAAAAAGAAAAAAATCAACACAAAAATGAGTAAATTAAAGACTTGATGTAAGAAAGAGGTGAAGAAAACAATACATTAAACAATGGACAAAAAAGGCTAAAAATACAACTAAATTAAAGACACAGAAACGAAGAAGCATTAAAACACAGAAAGAAAGACAGAAGAAAGGGGGGGGTTGTGACATTGTGAGCAGCACTGAATACACACCACAGTCAGTAAATCTCAACACTGCCACGTTACAGCTGCAGCAAAGTTTGCCCCCAACTTTAAAATGTTCCCCACCCGAGCACAGACGGCGGCAGCGACATCTGCAACAGACGCACATCCGCATCTTTCCCCAAAACAACCAGGACGACAAGAATAAATACAAACACCCCCCCCCCCCCCGTATCACTGCGTTCTCCCCCATTCACCGGCTCCCACCACTTCACTCCCCCCTCTTCCCCCTCTCTCCCTACGATGAGTCAGAGACTCGATCCCAGCCATTTTCTGTCCCTGCAGAAACACTACACACCACCGGGGGAGAGGGGGGAGAAGAGGGGGATGGGAGGGGGGGGCTAAAGAAAATGGTAGTTGACTTAATGTCTGGAGTCAAAAGGCGCAAAACTCCTTGAATTTTCCCGCATGACTCTTTGTCCAAACAAAGGTGAGACCAGTGCAGCCTCTCTTAGACGAAATCTGAGGGGGGGGGGGGGGGTTCTCACGCCTTTGGTCGACCAGCAAAGACATTCACACAAGTCAGCTGAAGTTGTACTGCTGGTGATCGCACAATCGCACACAGCAGAGCCAGCTTTCCGTAGCGCAACTGGCCACGACGAGAGTCGCGGCAGGCTGGCCCTGGTGTGATGACAGGCGTCCAGCAGCTCGCAAACAAGGGGGGCTGAACTGGAGGTGATTGTGTTTTTGCCATCAACGCGCTGGAAAAGAAACTGAGGCAACGGAGGGAGTTTTTTTGGGGGCAGAGAGGACAGACGTCGTCTTATCATCGCTGTCCTGTCCGTCCTTTCCAGCTCACCCCTTCACACAGGCGCCGGCGTCTCTCCTGAGGCGAATCGGGCGGCAGAACCAGCGCCGTTCACACTGACGGCAAGACGCATCAGAGGCGTTGCAGCTCCAAACGCAACGTGAGAAAGGGGCTAAAAGGTGGGAAATGCTGGTTTTGTCAGAAGGTTGTTGAACATTCATGTCTTTTGTTTTGTTGTGAGGGAAAAACGGCCACGGTGTTTAGAGCTTGTATGCGAGTGTCCTCCGGTTACGGTGACCTCAGCACCAGCGCCGCTGTGTGAAACCATCACAGGATCGTCTTCACAAAGTGAGACCACAAAAGCAACCAGGAAGTGTGAACAACAGTCAGCGTGGAGCCGCATGACGGAGCAAAAACTTCATCCGCGTCTCACGAGGCGGCGACGCGTCGCCTCATCGAATGGGTCTTCCTTCTCTTTTTCTTATTATGAAATAAACCTGGTGATGTAATTCACTGATCAACAAAAAAAGAGAAGAGGCATCGAGGGGGTCCGACTCCTCCCGTGCTGATCCAGGGTTGACATTTTCATTTGATGTTAACAACCTTCATCAATAATGCTGAAGTTGTCTCTCTTCTAACACACTCGCTCATTCTTTCTCCTTCTGCAGCCCGCCTGGGTTAAAAATAGCTCTCCCCTCTCTCTTTCTCTGCTTCTCCGTTTACATAAGCACACAGAGGGGGGAGGGGAGCACTTCCGGTCTGGCCACCCAGCCCAGCATCTGATCCATAACACTGGGGCTGCTGGGTGTGGAGGAGAGGAGAGGAGAGGAGAGGGGAGAGGAGGCGACGGAGGCGAGGAGGAGACGAGAGGATCCCACAATGAAGGGAAACCCTCTCTTTCTCCTGCTCAGTCTCTCCGGTTTCCTGCGCCTCCGTCCGTCTGCGATCCGCCGCTCTTACTGGGGAAGATTTTTCATCATTGTCTTACAGGCGACAGCCTGAACTGACAACCAGCCTCCCCCTTGAAAAACATGCACGGTACCACCCACATCAAGTAACAAACACCTGTGCCCACGGAGCGCGAGAGGATCTCACACACACTTATTTGTAAAACACGCACACGATTCCTAATGATGGTGGTGATCAACAAAAAAAATAACAGAAAACAAAATCGTAATAAATCTACCTCTCAAAATTTAAACAGTAAAAAATTACATGTATTTTTTGGGGGGGATCTTACAGCCTCTGACACACAAACATCGTGTGTTTAAAAAGCTGGAAGATTTTGCATTCAAATTACAAAAAAAGAGTTGCTGATGAATCAGCACCTTGGTGGTGTTGAAAGTCCAAACAAATCCAATTTTGTCAGAGTTGAGCTTCTTCCACTGACCTCGCTGATGTAATCCTTGTTGTAAGGTCGCCATATAAGGAAGGTGAGGACCTGACAGAGTATGTTTGGATGAGGCCATTGAACTTTAACTGAGCGAGCGAGCATGTGTGTGTGTGTGTGTGTGTGTGTGTGTGTGTGTGTGTGTGTGTGTGTGGCTTCAGCGTGACACTAACATCCATTTTTATTAGCAAATCGTTGAGATACTTTAACAGCTCACGATCCTTGAATTCGTCGCCCCCTCCCACTGCTGTTAAAAACATAATTTCATCAGTGAAGCTAAAAGCATGAAAAGTTTTAAAATGCTGCTGAGAATCTGTTTATTGCAAATTGTTTTAGCGATGAGCACAAAAAGAGGTTTGTAATCCTTATGGGAGAAGCTTGTTAAGTTAATAAAATTTCTTCAAAATATGCATCAGTTTTGACCAAATGCTAATTTGGGACAATAAAGTTTGTGTGCTATTGTCGTCTATATTTCAGAGCAGATTCTGATGTTGCCATGAAGAATTCACTGCCTCTCACACGAACTTGTTTCATGAGATCAGAAAATAATTATTTAAATGGGATTATAAAGCTGTTAAATCCTCCTTCATCCTCCTCAATCTGAATAAATGCTATTTTAACTCCTTGCTTAAATTAGTCACATGGGCCACTTTTTTCCTGCTGAATTAAAACTAATTTCAAACACACTTTGAGATCTAAGTGAAATATTGTATTGTTTCATGTATGTATGCGGACATTTTTCACCGCTGCCCCTTTACACAACATACTGGAAAAGTGAAAATGTTCTCCACACACACACACACGTCCACAAATTGTACATGAAGTTACGCACAAGTACTCGGATGCCACATTAAGCTCCAGCCAGTCGTGACTGTGACCTGATTTGACCGCGGAATCCAGGATCACAATGCCGATACATTAATCAGAGCAGTGGACGGAGACTCAGACACTTGAGACTGCGGAAGTCCAAGCTGAAATGTCCATGAAAAAAAGTGGACGCGCAAACAAAACAAAAAAAAACAACCTTAGAGAAGGAGCCGTTTCAGGACACGCGGCTTTCAGGAAGCACAAACACACAAACACAAAGTCCAGGAGGCTCGTGTCTCTGTTGAGCAGGAACAACTCGACAGATAGCTGATTGAGAAACTCATCTCATGTGCCAGCGCTCAAAAGTGCAACACCGCACAGCAAGATGAGCCACAAACAAGCACCACAAGATCTTTGAGGGAGAGTCAGCTGATCCAGTTTGAAATACATGAACGAGTCATAAAACACGTTCAGTATCATTAACATTGACACCAAAAAAAACCAGAATCAAACAAATCAGCATAGATTTCAATTGCTTCAAAGTAAATTTAAGTATGAACGAGACTCGGGCAAAGAAAGAAAGCATCTGTGACTCTGTATCCTTCTGATTGAGTTCACAGAGACAGAAAAAGTCAGGGAAATAAAAACACAAAGACTCACTACTGTGCGCAGTCAATGAGTTGATATTCGTTGGACCTTTCCCAGCAGGCCCGCACACCCTCGTCCTGCCAGAGGATCTTTGCATGGTCGTAAAACTCCTGGAAAGAGAAAGAAACATGGGCGTGGATCAATGACACGGGACACCTACACAACAACCAAGTGGCTCCAACATCCCAGAAATGTGGTCAGGGAGTCAAAGCTGGAATATCAGTAAGCGACAGCAGCTGTGACTTGAAAGGAAACTTCAGAACAAAACACAAAATGAATTAACATATTTATGCTCTTCCCAAAGTGAAGTTTGAGTTGCAGTGGTCACTTTATTCAACAACTGATCACCAGAGCATGAATCAGTAGTTGCTTTTCACTGATTACTCCTTTAATCTATGAGGAAAAAGCAGCATTTGCAGGTTCAAAACCTCAAAAGATTATGAAAAACGTTGGTTTTTGAGTGCTGGCCAGGCAAAATAAGACTCAAATGAAATGGTCCCTTTGGGAAAAAACAGGTAGATGTAAATAGCGCTCATGGATATGGTGATAATAATGGGAAACCATAAGCAGACAGGAGGAGAGAGAAAGGGGTCCGCTCCCGGTCGCCGCCTCACAAACGTACTGTGTTTCTCATCGGAGTCTTGATGGGTAAAAAAGCATTTGAGGACAGATGGAGGGAGGTGGCGATACTCCCCGGCTCCGTTTGGAGCTGAGGGCCGCCTCTGCGAGCGGCGGCAGATGAGCGGGCTCCGACAGAGGCAGGAAATAGAACAGTTCACCGAGTTCATGAAGAAATGGAGAGCTTTGTACGGACACAAGGCCTGGCTGTTACTACACAGGGGCCTATCTCTTCACTCCAATCTTCAGTCAGTCACACACACGACACGCCGCAGCACAGTTACGCCATTATGATGGTCGAGTTTAACTGTGTACCTCTGAAAAGTACTTTTTGCTCATACTTTTAGATGAGAGGATGCAGGATTGTACCACGAGAGCCGTTTAACGGAAGGAATTTGACGAAAACTGGAAAGGACGGCTAAGGAGGAGTCCCGGCAGGGACGAGGTGATACTTCAGGTCCTTCAAGAAGCTACAGAGCTGCTTGACAAGTCGTTGCTGTCATTGGAGAGAAAACACGACTAACAGGCTGATAATCACCGACACCGTGTGATGATTTATGTCCTCACAGCAACGGAAATGAATCGGGAGTCATTCAAAGAGGAAACCAGAGTACAATTGAAAACTGGGTTTCACTCTTGCTCTTCTTAACGAGGGAAAACTTCTTGCTTGGAAATTAGTGTAAAGACGCAAGTGGTGTCCAAACATGGTGCGATTTTGCATCAATCACCTGCCAGACCACCAAAACATGAGCAAGCAAAGTGGTTTTAAGGTAGATACGATGAGTTCTATTGTGAATTTTCAGCTTTGCAATCGAGCCCAGCTGGCTCTTCACTCACACTCATCACACCAACAAAACACGATCGAACAAAGAGCAAATCAAGCCCTGTGTCTTTTGTCACCATGTAAACTGACATTGTTTGCTTCAAGACGACTGTCCCCTAAAACTGCTGAAAGACCACACATGACGAGTTAGTCATATTTGAATGAGGTATATCTGACATCGGACCAGGAGATTTCAAACCAGGACGGACTGAAAACAGTACTGACCAGGAAGAAAGAAAAAGCACGAGGAAGAAACAAAACCGGCTTCTAAATCGACACAGACGGCTGAAAAAAATAAAAAGAGCGAGCGAGTACAACGTGTTGCTATGGATACACAGATGCTGTGCCATGTATTGCTCGTGACTCTGTCTTTGGTCTGCTGGACAGTCCGACTGCATTTCACACTGATAACAAATCACACAGGAAACCGAGAAGACGACTGTGTACAGGCAAGCCAGACTTATAAGACAAATAGATTATTCATGTTCACAACCAGCGTCTGAATTTATGCTTCTTGTCACATTTCAAGGTTCTGAAAATATGGTCGAGTTTGGCTTTATTATGTGGTCAGATGAAGATTTTTCCAGTCACACTATGATTCATCACTTTTTTGCCACTGACGTTTTGTGGCCAGTGAGTGAAACACCTCCGAAAAATTAAAATGTGGACGACGGGATTATTAACAGGCACCCAAAACGACAGATCACAGCTGCCAAACCTGAAGGTGGATCAACACCAGCAACTGCAGGAGGAGGACAAAGAGACACCAGATCGTCGCCTATCCATGTCATGTCTGCTCCACTTGTAGACAGATGTTGTCCACAGGCTGCTTTTATGCAAGGTTCTCATTTATGCAGCCGCTGTTTAAAGTCAACTTCGACACGTGTCCTCACAGTTCTTAACTGAAGTGTGTTGGCAAGTTAAAAGTTTAGGCATGCATGTAAAAGTATGAGAGTGTGTTTACAGTGTGATCACACGTGTCCCGTTTAAAGGCTGTCATGTCATTCATTTTTGCCCCGTGCTCTCTGTTAGCACAGAGCCAGAGTACACGCTTGTCATTACGCTGGAATGCTCCTGATGCACATGACAGTGACAATTAAACCTGAACGCGAGGAATTTAGTTTATAGGGAGAGAAAAAGCTCATCTACGCTGTGATTTGGGCCGTTTCGTGTTAAATGTTGACTTCTTTTCTTTTTAACTGATTTTCATCATTTTTCACCCAAGAGACGAGGTTGTTTCAGAGGTTTAATTTTAAGTCCACTTTATTGTATGTAACCGATGAATGGAAACCTAAACTGAAGCCTACTTTTCAGCTGTTGTTTATTTACTTTTGTTGTTGATGTCTGTTTTTTGACTTTTGGATTTTCAAACATTAAAGTTTGCATCCAAAGTTTCCTGCCTTTTTTTGGACTGTAAGCGTCAGATTGTTGCCAATCATTATGGCATCTCTGGTGTGATCTTTCACTTTAGGTGTTACAGTTAAAGCTCAAGAGTGCAGAATGTGTCGCATGGCTGGTGAACTGACAACAGTCAGTCTGCACAGAGAGAAAAGTGATTCAGAGGGGAAGTTCAGCCCAGCACAGATCCACGAACCCCAAAGACAAAAAAAAAAAAAAAAAAACACTTTGGGAGAATAAAACGAGGACTATTGATTAGACACAAATGTCCAAAGGAAATTAGGGCTGGATATTCACCACAGGCTCTGCGCTCATTGTTTCTGTCTTCCTCTTCGGCTCAGGGCACAGCCAACCAGTTCAACTGGTTTCCAGTCAGCTGTCAGCCAGAGGAGGAGGAAGTACCAGGCCAAACCCTAAACCGATCACATCTCTGATGCACTGCTGTTTATTCCTATTTAAATACACACTATATATACATCATATTATGAAGTCCCGCAGGTCTGCAGTCATTGGAGGTCCGGGGAGGGAGCAACAGCCGGAGGGTCGCCTCCAGATAGGCCCGCGTCATAAATTTGCCATGACGCAAGAGTGACAATATCAGGAGTCTTCCTTCTGCTTACACACAAATAAAGTCACTCCTCACTGGAAACTCGGCTGCAGATAGTACACAAAAAAGTGACCCGTTCAAACAGTGAAGCCGTCGCGCTGGAAAAACACAGAAAGGACGGTGGTCTTCCTCTAAGAACTCATTCGCGCCACATAGAAAACTTATATTGTTTCCTTTACTCCGTTCAATACTAAAAAACTAACACAAGGGGGTCCCTTCAGGAACCAAAGCAGCAACTGTTTTAATTTTATGTGGAGAATTTTGTTTTTTTAAATTCAGTCAACAATTTGAAGGCTTTTATTGATTTAATTAATCAATTGTTTGAAATTGTTAAAATGTGAGAATCAATACATTGAAGTAATGGTAGATATTTACTGAAAAAAACTGAAGTATATGCATGAAATTCGGTGTCTTATTCAAAATTCTACTTAGAATTTATCTGCTTAGTTGCTCAATTTTTTCATTTTTATTCATCATTTCGATCTAAAGGGACCAAAAAATGAGGCGAGTCACAAACCTGCAGTGATATGAATTACAGCGCTGGTAAACGAATGATTACATGAATGTCACTGGGGAGGGGGGACGGTACCCCCCTGAGTTTCAGCGCCGTTGTCGGGTGCGTCCCTTTGGGTGCATTTAGGTTCATTACGGCCCATTAGTGTTAATAGGCAGTGTGGATCTCTCAGGTGAGGGACCCATTCAATTGAAACCATCCCGAGTGGAACCACACCTGCTAATTAGCCAGGTAGCGCGCAAACACACCAGACGAAACTCACAAAGGGACGGTGAGGAAGGCGCCTCCCGCACCTTTGGCGCAACCAGTCAGAGCACCTGCATGAGTCAGTAGGCGAGACCTCTGAAACACGTAGACCTGCTGCAGCATCGATCGGATTGAATCTCACCGCAAAAACGGAGAAAAAATTCCAAATGTGCTCAAATATAGAAAAAGACGTAAAAGTTCTAGAGATAAAACTAATAAGAGACTGGTTTATTGTTTTTTACATTGCTTATGATTGTGTTCATTTATTGTTTGGTGGTCAAAATCCGCGAAAATGTGACTGGATGCTTTTCCCATGAGCATTTTCATGCTTTGACTCTTCCAGCTCATGTTACTGTGCAACCTGCACAGAAAGCAGGAAGAGGACGGCGCAAACTGCGGCCGGACGTCGTCGGTGTCTGCGTGTGTGAGGAGGCGGTGCAGCAGCTCACCGAAGGGAACTCAAAGTCCTTCTGGTTTACTTGGTTGAGGACGTAGTCGATGCGGGACTGGTTTGCGGGACAGGCTAACTGACAGGGAGGCGTGAGCGTTGTCATGGCGGATATAATCGTCTGGATGGAGGGAACAGAGGGAGAGGGACACGTTCAAGACCAACAGTTACCACACAACACAATTAAATAATAGAATTGATCACAACTTCAACTTCAGGCTGCAGTCTGGTTTATACAACTTTGAATTTCTTGTTCAGTTTGTGGAAAAAAACACGTTGACACATCCCCTTAAAAAACAACAAACTGCACTGTTGTACGACCATTTCATGCTTTATCCCCTGATATTTATTCACTTTTTCTTTCACTTCAATTTGTTGAAATTTGACCTGCATGACAGTTAAGTGGCCAGTGCTTTGGCCTCACTGTGGGAACATCCAGGGTTTCTACATGTGTGGAGTTTGCATGTTGCGATGGTGGAAATGGAAGAATTCCCGTGAAGTCTCAGTATTCCAACTCATTAAGAGTTTGACTTATTTGTGTCATAGCTGTTTATCCAGTTTGAACTGTGAAACACTCGGAGCAGTGTGATTCTGTGATGTGCTACAAAGTTTAATTGTTGGAGTTGAAAACTGGGTCAGTCTCCTTCATTGTGGCAACTTCAGCTGCTTCGAACGACAGGGTTCCCAATGAAAAGTGATGGGGGTTTGTTTCTTACCTCTATAGCTTCTTTAATGTTGTTTTTGATATCATGAATTTTCTGTTTTTTCTCTCTGTGAAGACAAAGAAAGAGGACGTTAGTTATGAAGTACAGGACTGAAAAGAGCCTAACCCTGCGTCAAGAAAATTTCATTTGTCAGATAGAAAAATGAAAAATAACTTTTATTGATGGAAAGCAAACAGCTTTAAAGCAAGTTATGATCATTGACATCAAATCCTTTTTTTCTTGGTAGCAAAACACTTGAAAAACTGACCTTTTTAGTCAATTTCATCAAGTAAATGGTGAAAATGTAGAGAATCAGCAAAATCTAAACTTCACTCAACCTTTTCAGCATCTTGAAGTGAAATTACATTCAATACATTCAATGATTAGCATTGTAGCTGCTCCAGATCCACAGATGTCTTTACTTTCCTGGTAAAGTGCAACTCCAGAATATTTTGCACTTTCTGACACAAAACTAAAACAGCTGAACTGAAGCAGCATCAGTCCAGTTGTTTCACAGTTTCTGCAGCCTATCATGAGAACCAGCAGCAGGACAAAGTATCAGCAAACGCAATGATATACGCTCTGGTTTGTGCGTTTAGTGTTGTAAAGACAAACAGGGTTTCAGCATCGGCGCACAGGTTCACTGATAGCAGCCGGCTTCAAGCTTTAACGTCACACAGCTCTTTCAGCAACACAGAGTCCTCGACTCCCTCAAACTTGTGCACAAAAGGCGAAAACTGGACTGTTGAAATTCGTATCAGATACTGAAATTCCCCAAATATTAGAACAAGAGGCTCCTGAAACTCAAATTGTGAATTAGACAGAAGATTTCAAAATAGAAGCATAGGTGGGTATTCTGGGTGATTGAATGCATCTCGGCCTGGACATGGTGGCATAAATAACGTGGACAAATTACCGAATAAATCGATACACAAAGAAGAACGCTACGGATTAAGAGGGCAAAGTAAACCCAGCAAATGATGAGTTTCAGGTCTTTTCCACTCAGAGGCAAAAGAGGAATCTGTTTTGAAAACTTGTCCCAAACAAAGAAAGCGTTTCGTCCGCACAAAACCACCGAAAAGTCTTTGTAGGCCTGCAGGTGACGTAAACAAACCGTAAACAGCCAATAACAATGCAGGTTAAGAGAAGAGGCAATGCTGTTTTCAGCATCCATATGGAAACACTCTTGTATTCACTGCAGTGTCGATTTGAACCAACAAAATCAAACACAAAAATGCAATTCTGCTTCCTACTCGCAGCATTGGAAACCATAAAACTGGAGAACACATCACCACAATTTTATTACATGAATTAGACGGTACTTTATTTCACACTTTGGCTCAGTTCAAAATAAAGGTAGAGAAAGATTGGTAAAGGACGATGACATCAAGAAGCTTTCAAAGTCCCACTGAGTTTTAACTTTAGCATTAAGCATGAGGGAAAAGTCCACCTCACTCGTGGCCTCCCAAACACTTTATTTCACAGAAGCAGTAAAAACCAAGTCAAGAAGAAGTCGAATCGAGCAGAGAAACACCGTTCACATCTCATTCCAGCCGCCCTGCTCGCCTCCCTCCCTCCCTTTTATCCCCCTCCGATATCCCTGTGTCACTCACCATCGTCATCCTCCCAGCACCTTGCACTGACTGGCACTGCCCTGCACTCGCTGGAGGGGTGATTGGGGGGGGGGGGTGAAACCCACCGCGGCCCCAGAGAGCGAAACAAACCCTGGAACTAAAAGCTCCCGGGGAGCCACAGCTGAGTGTGGATTTGTCATTGATGCTGTGGAGGAGCATCTGTTTGGCGTGACCCAAAAATAAGCACATGATGGTGTTCCAAAAGTCCTTTCTAGGAAACCGATGATTAAAAATAAAAAAAATGTGACTTTTGTTTCCATTGCATCAACTTGGGATTGAACATCCAGGGAAAAGTTTTCCATGAAAACCTGACACGGATAAGGCGCCTTTTCCTCTGTCACACAACTTTGGAGGATTGACTTCACAACGCTACGAATAAACAGCTCCAACTTTCTGACGCTTTGTTTGGCTTAACTGGACGGAGCGTTCAAACAACAGCTTGGTCATTCATGTCAGAAAACACACAAACATGATCATTATTTAAGAACTGCCTAAAACAGTCTCACAGACCTGAACAAGACTGATCATTTATTTTCAGGTGAAATGAGTAAAATTCATGAGCTGCAAAAGATCAAAGAATAAGTATGTAAGAGCACTCAAAGAGCGCAAACCTCCACCTAGACATCCGTGAACCTCTCTTGCATCAACCTCAGGCACACTCTTA
Organism: Malacoctenus gilli; assembly: GCA_032164315.1. NCBI lineage: Eukaryota > Metazoa > Chordata > Actinopteri > Blenniiformes > Labrisomidae > Malacoctenus > Malacoctenus gilli. The sequence continues at coordinate 12,469,447 of JASSRZ010000072.1, read as the reverse complement.
AAGGGCCACAAACTCTTGTAAAAAACCACAGAAATGCAATTTTCCCATCATTTTGTACCACCGTGTCACCACCAAAATGTCATCACTTGGTCTTTGTACCGCCACTAACCTCGCCTGCAAATTTCATGGAAATCCACTGAGAACTTTTTGAGTTATCGTACATCAAAGTATCACTGAGACAAATTAGAGTATTTCCATGTGTATCTCTTTGTGTCCGTTCTGTCAGTTTCAGCCAGTTAAACAACGTTTTCACCTTTCTTACAAAATAACACTGAACCGTCTTTCCATCAGTGGATGAACAGTGTTGAAGCTGTGAGGGGAAAAAGCAGATTAAAGCCAGAAAATAAGCAGCAACACTTACTCTGCGTTGAAGCCATTCACGTGCAATATTCGCATCTGTTTGACTATCGTACTTTTCCCGGATTCGCCGGCACCTGAAACGGAGATAAAGAAGCACGAGAAAACAAGTCAGAAATGTTTCTTTTCATAAAGCCGCACAAACCTCCATCGAAGGCAGACACTCAAATATGCGGGACGGATCTGAGGGAGACGCAGGTGGAGGCATTTTCAGGGTCCAACAGCTCCGACAGCGAGGCCTAAAACAGCTTTAAATCTTCAAATGACTGCGCCAAGGTGCACCATTTGTCTAAATAATGGAGTAACACCACCAAGTTGCAGATTTGCACTAAAAGCTGCTTTGACAGCAAAGTTGTGGCGACACGATGGCCTGGCGGACTCCGCCTGATTCGTGCTCATCGCCTTCATTTGTTGGTTTGGTTGAAACAAAAGATCCAGTGACGATGATCTGAGGAACCCAGTCAGGGGAAGCATCACGGCCTCACCTCAGTGGGTTTTTTTGAGGTGCATGCTGGCCTCATATTGAAATGACACTGTGGTAAAGATTCACCCGCTGGTTCTGACCATTTCTGACTTTTTTTCCATTGAAAAACAAAGGGAAAGGTTTACGAAAGTAACATGAAGGTAAATGGCATCGAGTTAAGTTTTGAAGACGTTTGGACCTCGATGCAAAAGAAACATTTTAACTTGTGAGTCCAGTTTCATAAAACAGGTTCATTTGCCTCAACGATACATGACCAGAAGGACTTAAAAAACCTGGACAAACAGACAAAATAAAATGAAACTTAGCATCTGACCCACTTTAGACGGCCTGAGTCCAACTTCAGGCACTGCTGGAAAAACGCAGCAGCAAGAAGCTACACGAGTCTGGATGATCTTTGCACCTAAAGTAAAGACATGTCAAATGTCCGGTGGGACGAGTACTGTTGTATTCATCCTTTCTTTTGCTGAGAAACCTTCTGCTACTTTGAGTTCAGTGAGGGAACTGAGAAGTTTGTGCCCTAAACTGGAACTGTGTTCGGATGTAAGTGGAGAGACCACCAAGGAAAGACGGGATGAATTACTCTCAGGTAAACACACATTCTTGATCGATGCTTCCTTCTTTAGCAAACATCATACGAGACGGACGATCAAAGACGACGTTGGACTGTCACTGTGAAGTACAACAGAGGTGTCCCTTTCAAAAATCCTGGTGTGTGTGTTCTAGGAAGTTGTAAAGAAAAGGAGCTGAGCACCGACATCGCTAGAGGCCGGCTGAGCCCACAGGTTTGCCATTTTGAGCGCTCCAATCTTGTCATTTCAGATTGGAACGACTCAAAGACATTTAAGTGAAGCTGGTAATCCTAATCTGCACTCAGTACACCAAGGTTAACAGGATACTTGTGTACTGCACTCCTGAAGACTTCTGAACCAGGTACCAGGACATCAAGAGGCCAAAAATATAGCTTCTTCGATTAAAAGAAATGGGTTCATTTTCAGATTGGCCATCACAAGGACGACTTGTGAAGGTGAGAAGTTAAAAAAAAAGGGAAAAAAAGCACGTCAATAACGAAATTGAAGGCACTGCTGTTTGAAAAAACACCAGATCACAAATTTGTTCGGTTCTGAGTGTGTGAGGACGGGAGACAACCGTGCAAAACACCTATCGGTGGCCTCCCGGCCTCTGCATGGTGCCTGCGTGTGCTGCCCTCCTCCCACAGATGGTGGTGTCCGTCTGACCCCCCCCCCCCCCCCCACCTTCTATACACCCAACCCCAAATGTTGTGCGACCACGCTTCGTAACAACCCACAAATGCAGACGGGCCTGCTCCTCCGGCCGGCCTGTGATGAGACACTGGTGGTGTAGTGACTTCATGTCATTGCATCATGTGTGGATGCTTCACCGCCAGGAGCGGAGGAAGTGGTCGTAAAACACTTTCACAGGGACACAGTCTCACCGACAAAAAAAAAAAAAATGGCAGCTACATGTGTACGGTACAGGTGGAAAAGGGGGCGGCGAGGCCTCCACATACATGCAAACGCACAGGTTAGAGAGAGAGCGAGAGAGAGATGTGGACCAAACCTACCTAATAGTAGTAGCCGGTGAGTCGCCCGGTATATCTGTTTGTCTTTCTGGAGCTGCTTCTCTATCTTTTTGTTGGCTTCCCTCTGTGCCTTCTCCTCATTTCGTTGGTCTTCAGTCTTACTATTGCCAAGACAGCCCATCTTCCCAAAAACCCAGAGATGTCAGGGGGGAGGCAGGGTGGTCGGTAGGTTGAATCGATGGGTGGATGAATGGATGGACGGGTGAAAGGAGAGGGAGAGGGAAGGAAGGAGGGAGGTAGGTTGGTAGGTAGGCAGGCAGGCAGGTAGGGAGGGTGTTTGATCAGAAAAGAGAAATCAGTCAGTCCTAAATTCCCAGACTGGCCCACCACAGCAACAACACCTGGCTCAAAATGGGTGACATTTATGTTGCCAGATGCGGAGGAGACAGATGTTGGGGTGGTCGGAGTGAGGCGGTGGGCTCCAGCGGGGGCTTCGGCGCCTTGAGGATGAAAGGATGGAAGGATGGATGGATAGACGGATGGATGGTGGGTTTTCACTGGTGTTTTATCGGCGAGGGATCAGTCCGAAAGCAGCGGAGCAGCGATGCCGCCCTCTCACACGCTTCAATCCCGTGTTTTTCACTGTAAATCCGCAATGAAGTCATCAACATTGATGGGGAGCGTGGACGTGAAATTTCCGGCGTCTCACAGCGACATGAATGAAACGAGTCGGCGGGTCCAGTTTCCGTAAAGGTGCCTTTAAATCCAGACGCAGGCCTGCTTCGACCCCCCCGCGGACGTGTCTTAATTTTCACGCAATAAATGTTGGATTTTCCTCAGCAAACGTCTCCTCCGGAGCCCATCTTCAGCAGATATCTTCACCCTGCCATTCATTTCCACTCGCCACCAAAGCCCGAATTTTTCCCCCACCACCCTCTTCCCTTTATTATTATGAAGCCTCTTTAAACATATATATATATATATATATGTCGGGTTGTTATTTTTAAAGGGTATTTGCAATCTTCTCTCCACCTAGCCAAAGCACATCAGAGGGCGGGTGAGAAGGAAAAAAAAATTAAAAAATAAATATTTCCTCTTAAAATGACGGCATGTGAATCATCAAGCTACACCGGGGCTTCTTTCTCTATCGCCACCGTCACATTATACACCGTTTTTTTTCAGGGGGTGGGTGGGTTATCGATAATATCCTGTTTTTAACCGATGTCAAGATGATTTCCTCTCGCCGTCAACAGATGCTGGTGCTGGGTTGAGGGTTTTTTTTTTCAAAGGGTTTGACCAGAACCAAAAAAGAAAAAGGCCCCTTTCCTTCCCCGTCCTCTTTTCTCTCCGTAATGTTAATTTGTATTTCTCCTCACATCGGAAAGCTTCTCCGTGGCGAAGGCAAAAGGCGGATGGTTGTTTTTTTTTCTTGGCAGCTGGATGTCCTTGAATAAAAACGCACTCTCCAGGTGATATCGGTGGAAATCCTCCGTTATTTCCCCGTTTGGCGCAGGTACAGCCCGCTGTCAAGTCTCTCAGCTTTTTGTATTCCCGTTGAATCCGTATGGTAGATTATGGTTACATGTGCATGATACATGAACATACCGCGGTGTTTTCAATCACTGATCCCACGGCGACGCACTTCTTTCCGCCGCCGACAGGCCGCGGCCGCTCCGATGAACCGGCCCGGGAGCTGAGGAGGGTTTCTTTGCGGTATTTCTCTGAATTATTTTTGCCCCCTTTTTTTCTCTGAGAATTGTACATTGAGATAGATAGCGTTGAAGAGGTGGGGTGGGGCAAACGGCTCTCACGGAACCCTGGGAACGAAGAACGGTGGTCAAGTTGTCCGTGAGGAGGAACTCCAGGTCCGGCTGTCGCCTTCAGAATAAAACCCGGGAGGAGACTTCCGGGGAGCGAATACACGCGGAAGCTGTTTTTGTTTTGTTTGTTCTTCCATTCTTTATTTTTAAACTGAAATAAAACCGGATTAAAATTGTTCCTCGACCGTATTGTTCTCATGTAGTCTCATCGAGAAGTTATACAACTTTAATCTCAGAGTTCCCATATTTTTCATGATCAACTCTTCAACTCTTTTCTGTTTCTTTTTTACTTTAGTGTTTGACAGTTACGTGGTTGTAATCTTTTACCAGCGTTACACAGTTACTTCACTGCTATAACAGTAAGGTTTTTTTTCATCATAAATTCGAGGTTAAACTGAATTCCAATTTAAACCTATTCAAGCAAGTGATTTATCATTCACTGTCCTTTTTTGTGTGGACAGCAAAGCGCTCAAGTGGTTCATGCTGTTTCTTAAAACACTTGTATTTAAATAAAGTTCATTTTCTTTCCTGTGTGGGGGTTTGCATATTCTACATGTGCCTGAGCATGGATCCTTTCAGAGCTCATAATCATTCCAAAGACAAGAATCATCAGATTATCACTTTTTTTTTGTTGCATTTCCTGGACCGCTAACTTCTCATTTTTTCAATTGTTTTCTGTGCAATTTAATGATAGCATCTTAATAGTGCCTTGTTCTCACATGTTATATCTTATTCTGCATCACAATACATTGAAGATGAAACAATGTTAATCAATAAACGAAACTTCACAGGGGGAATTTATTACGGTAATACGAAGAAGAGAAGAGAATGGTTTGAATACATATGTAGTTATAAAAGACAAGGGTAAACATACATATGATATTTTGGTAGCAAAAATCTTTATCTGAAAGATTTGCTCTGGAAGCTTTCACAGCCAGTTTCTATAAGAAATTCATTGTCCAATTGTGTTGTTTTTGAAGTTCGAAACTTGATTCTTCCTAATACACACACACACACACACACACACACACACACACACACACACACATACACAGAACCTAACGTACAAGTTAGCAAATGAGCTCCAATGTAACATTATCATTTCACTGAAACAATTTTTCATAAGCCTGTATGAAAACATGTCAAACTTCTACATTGTAATTAACTAAAAACATTCAGAAAGTTGCTTTGAAACACTGAAAAGGGAGAAACAGCTTATTTCTGCTGAAAGAGACGACAGTAAACAAACGTATGGGTCAAACCTCAATTTGATTAAAGTCGACATATTTTCTAGCTGGAGCTGCAGAGAGTAACGTCTGTGCCTTTAATTTGAATTCAGACTCAGACAACTTCCGGCTACTGCCTTACTGTCGCTTGACGGACCTGGGCTGAAGCAGGTCGGGTCACATGATTGCCCGGAGCGTCAAGAAGCAGAGGTACAGAAGGGGAGAGGCGCCCTCTTTGAAGCAAAAAGGATTATCAGCCAATCCTCCCCAAAAATGTCCATCAGTACCTCTGAAGACCCCCAAGTTACGTCAAACAAACGAGTTTACTCGAAAACAAATAGAATGAACATCATCACATACATTTTAAAGTATTGAAATTCATATTTTACCATTTAATAAAATATTTCTAATATCGAGCAAAACATTAAAACGTCTCCTATCAAATCTTCCCAGGTGGGAGAAGAGAGTCAAACTTCTCAAGTCCATCGATAAAGTTAAAAAACAGCAAGTCTGTAAAAGTGTTGAGTTTTTGTGCCGTCCTCATTATATAAAGGTCCAGTGGCTCAGCTGGGTCTGTAAGTTACTTTGAAGTCAGTGTTTCCAAACAATAGCAAAATTTTGTGTTGCTTTGATTGTGGTTATTTAGCCACATTATCACACCCAGTCGGGATTTTAAAACAGAGTTTTAGTTGATGTTGTTTCAAAGCTGTATTCTCAATTAACCAATGTTCAAATTTTCAACATAATTCATTTGAAAAATTGGGCCACCAAAGAAAAAACATGATGCGTGGAAATTGCTGGAATTTACAGAATATAGCCCAAAACTTGCAAGAACATTTGTGGTAGAAAATGCACATTTTGAAACTTTAAAAGTCTCCTGAATGCCCGTTTGATGGGAATGCTTCACTCAACCACTTCTCCAACTGCATAACACGAACAGGATCTCGTAGAGAGCCGGTGGTCTGCTGAGTGTAGCCCAGAAACCTCAACAGCCTTTTACAAGTAGCATCGAGTGTTTCCCTGTAGTTTTACAATATTCTTGGGTTTTCCTGTTCGCTGTGATGCCAAAACTGTGAACCTGAAAACAGGCAGGACACTTTTTTATGATGTGTTGCAGTCAAAAAGAAGTCATTTCTCCCTAGAAAACAGAACATAAAAAATGTCTATTTAAATCTTGTCTTATTTCAGTGGTTTGCTGCTGAACTAAACTCATTTGACAAAACTCCTTCATTTGATTGACTCAGTGTCCCTCTGACATAACGAGACTTGTCCCTATCCTGTGAATGACTGACCTGATACTTTTATACTGAGAGTTGTGATATTTGGGTCTCAATGATCCATATAAACTCCACAATCATTTGCGGTTAGAACGTGAAATTCAACCTGATCGATGCCGTTTAAAGAACATTGTGAATGAAAACCAGAGTTGTCATCTCAACTCACCTGATGGTGATTTAAATGCTTCTCTGCCCTTTAGCTCTGACATGCAAACACTGTGTGCATCACAAATCATACATGGCAGACACACTGGCAAACACACACACACACACACACACACACACACACACACACACACACACACACACACACACACACACACACACA
>JASSRZ010000072.1:12418279-12460557 GCA_032164315.1 Malacoctenus gilli | reverse complement strand
CACACACACACACACACACACACACACACACACACACACACACACACACACACACACACACACACACACACCTCCATAAATGCGTCAAAAGGCAAGGGGAAGAAGCTCAGGGCAAAACACATAAAGGTCATCAATGACAACTAAATGCTACTGTGGCTCTCTGATGAACCTTAACAGACAATGGAGGACAGAAATACTGATTTTAATCACATAAGCAATATTGGGAAAAGGTTTTAATTTCATGAAACTCAATTCTTCTCACCTTTGTGTTTAACTCCGTGAGCTTCAACCAGGAAGTCAGTAATCATTGGTTCCTGAAAGGACACAGTGTCTTCTGCTAAATTCCCAAACAGTTTCACTAGTATACTGGTAAATATAGATGGGACCTTTGTATAACGACCTGCTCACTGTAAATCTTTGGGTAGGGAAAAATATTACAGCATACACAGTGACGTGCGACAATCGTGTGACTGTGTGTGGCCTTTCTGTCCATGCAAGTGATAACATGGCTTGTCATTACACAATATTAGTTAGTTACGTAAATACAGTGCATCACATTTAACTGGAGGCTTCAGTAAACTGTTAAGCTTAATAACTCGTGTAATAATTCATTCCTCTTTGTTGCTTAGCCCTGGAAAATACTTTTTACATTTTATGAATAGTGAATTTTCTGTTCTGCTGTGAGTCCATTCAGATATCCTGCATTTTGTTTCTTGTTGTTTTTTTCTCCTATGTGAACAGATATAGTAACAGAGGACACAGTGTAACCTTGTCACAGCGGCAGGTTTCAAGGAAGACAGTGGTCTACCTGGAAAGCCAAGCTGCCCTCTGACAGTGGTGACAAACACGCACAGAGACTGTTATGATGTATCTGCAGCACTTGGTGCTTTAAATGGTTGTTTATGTTCCACATGTATAAGTTTGACCCCTAAAAATGGCTGAACATCAGTTGCTAAATATTATTATTATTATTATTACTACTACGACTACTACTACTACTACTACTACTACTACTACTACTACTACTACTACTACTACGACTCAGAAAAATGTTTCATGATTTTCAGTGTAAGTGACAGAAAGTAGTAACTTGCTACCCTTTGTTTAACTGGACATTTTTGTCCTTTCTAATAAATAGAAAAAATAAACTGCAGCTCGAATATCCATATCAATTTCAAAAGAATCAGAAAGTTAAACTTGGATTAGATAACAATATTCAAATTCCTTCAGCTCATTCTTCATGTTGTGTCTGTATTGTCCTCTAGAGGGCAACATATCTCATTTACAGCAAACGTGTTTTAAACATATCTTGACAACCCAGGACAATGATTGCACAAAAATAATAAGTGCCCAAAAAATCAACGTTGTTTGTGCGTTTTTCAAAAGGGCAATAATCTGTCTCTGAACATAAATAAACAGAGCTCTCAACACTTGCCACTTCTTTCCTGCTTTTGCTGAGTTGTAAAGTATAAAAGTGAGGTTTCTTTGTGAAGTGGTTGCACCAACTTTCTTCAATGAATCTAATAAGTAAGAAACTAGCTTTATTATAAGAAATAAAGATATCCATAAAAATACAAGAAAAGCAACAGAAAAATGTATGACTCTGCAAGTCCCAAAGTGAGAAAAAATCTTCAATTTTAGGATAATGTGCAGTATTGACTTGTGTAATAAATGAAATGTTGATGTGTCTTTTGGGGCCCTGAGGTATTTTCAAACTGGGTGAATCCTTCACGTCACTGATGACATCACTTCTGGTCCCATATAAAAGCCTGCAGGGACGTCAGAGGACTATCACAGACCCCCGGCTGCTCTGCGTACTGTAACCTGATCATCATGCGTGAAATTGTGCATCTGCAGATCGGACAATGTGGCAACCAGATTGGCTCCAAGGTAATTAAACACAATCGTCCTTCTCGGTTTTCAAATATTCAGGCCGAAAAATGTTCTGTCGAAAAAGACCCAGGAGAAAACTTTTCATTTAAGAACAATATCAACTCTACAGGCCAGAGACAAGCTAGAAGTAATGTGGTAAAATACAGAAACATTCTTGAACAATGTCCAAACTGCAAATACTTTTTCTGTTTTATGAGCGTAAAAATTTTGACATGTACCATTTATTTGGCCGCCAACAGTTGTGAGTGACAGGGTGTTCCCTGTCAAGCTTTCAGAGAACAGATAAAGAGAGACTGGCAAGGGTGGGACTTTTTATCATGGCGAACGCAAAACAAGACACAGGAACTACAAGATGATAAAGTGAAGGAACACATCATGTTTTTTGGACAGAATTACAGTGTTCGTCCTCATCATAGAAGTATTATTTCTGTTTAATTTCATTCTGTACATTCGTATTTTAAATTCAATAAGTATGACATCGGGAGTGGCGCCACAGCTTAATTTGTTTTAACATATTCTGGCAAACAGCAGAACTTGATTCAACATGTCTCATGCTTTTATTTGTTTTAGTTTTGGGAAGTGATCAGTGAAGAACATGGACTGGATGCCACAGGCCTCTACGAGGGCGACAGCGTCGTCCAGCTGGAGCGAGTTAATGTCTATTTCAACGAGGCTCACGGTAATTGGGGACACTAATGTTACACGCTGATACAAAGAGGAGACATGTTAAGGCTCTGGATGCCCAATGGCAGTGTTGCATTATTGATGCGTCTCCCTTCTGATTACAGGTGCTAAATATGTCCCAAGGGCCCTACTGGTGGACCTGGAGCCCGGCACCATGGACAGCGTCAGGGGCAGCCGAATCGGAGCTCTTTTTAGACCAGACAACTTCATTCATGGTGAGAAAGATAAAACATTTCACCCTACGAAGGTGATTTTGCTTCCAATGCTCCAATCTATGGAGCATTGACACACTGACACGCTGTGCTGCAGCCGTAACTTCAGGAGACGCCTTTTGAAATTTCTAACCATTTTTGACATCTCAACAACCATAAATTGGTTAGTTATTCAAAAGAAATTGAACAAATCAAACTTATTTTTGTGGCAGATGAAGAAAACCAGGTCAAACTGCAAAAGCAAAAGCCTAAATTGTCAATGCATGAACACATTCATTTATCCATAGAAATTAGAGTAAATTGCAAAGGGATGCAGAAATAGCAGCAGTTGACTTTTCAAATGCTGTCAGTGTTGTATCACATATTCTGTGACTGACACATTTTTGGTTTGGTGTCCCAGGAAACTCCGGTGCCGGGAACAACTGGGCGAAGGGCCACTACACAGAGGGGGCGGAGCTGGTGGAGCAGGTGATGGACAGAGTGAGGAACGAGAGCGAGAGCTGTGACTGCCTGCAGGGCTTCCAGCTGGTCCACTCGCTGGGCGGCGGCACCGGCTCCGGCATGGGAACGCTCATCATCAACAAGATCCGGGAGGAGTACCCCGACCGCATCATGAACAGCTTCAGCATCATGCCGTCGCCCAAAGTGTCCGACACGGTGGTGGAGCCGTACAACGCCACGCTGTCGGTCCACCAGCTCCTGGAGAACACCGACGAGACCTTCTGCATTGACAACGAGGCCCTCTACGACATCTGCTTCCGCACGCTAAAACTGACCACACCCACCTACGGGGACCTCAACCACTTGGTCTCCTTGACCATGAGCGGGGTCACGACCTCTCTACGGTTCCCAGGACAGCTCAACGCAGACTTGAGGAAGCTGGCGGTCAACATGGTGCCTTTCCCTCGCCTTCACTTCTTCATGCCGGGCTTCGCCCCCCTGACGGCGCGGGGCAGCCAACAGTACCGCTCCCTCACTGTGCCGGAGCTCACCCAGCAGATGTTTGACGCCCGCAACATGATGACGGCGTGCGACCCGAGGCGAGGGCGCTACCTCACCGTCGCCGGTGTCTTCCGTGGCAAGATGTCCACCAAAGAGGTGGACGAGCAGATGCTCAACGTCCAGCAGAAGAACACCAACTACTTTGTGGACTGGATCCCCCACAACGTCAAGGTCGCCGTGTGCGACATCCCACCCCGAGGCCTCAAGATGGCGTCCACCTTCATCGGCAACAACACGGCCATCCAGGAGATTTTCCGGCGGGTGGGCGAGCAGTTCTCCCTGATGTTCAGGCGGAAGGCGTTCCTCCACTGGTACACCGGCGAGGGGATGGACGAGATGGAGTTCACCGAGGCCGAGAGCAACCTCAACGACCTGGTGTCAGAGTACCAGCAGTACCAGGACGCCACCGCCGAGCAGGATTGGGAGCCAGAGGAGGAAGAGGAGGAACGACCTTCCTCGCAAACAACAACAGGCGTTGAGTCTCGGGTGGAGGTGAAGCTGGAAACGGTGACTGAAACGATCCAAGACACTGCAGATGAGTGAGGGCGACGTAGCAAAGGGAAAACAGAGCTGTGGTGGGATGTGAGTCTTTGTAGGAAGGATGCAGAGGAAGATGGAGGATTGTGGGACTGAAAAGAGAGACTCTTTATTTGTAGTTTAGTCACACCTGAAGTTGATTTTGCAGATTCATGATGTATTTCAATACTTGTGATAGTTATGTTTACTTTAAATGATTTATGCTTACATCTTTATTTTCAAGAATCCGAGTAATTTTGTTTCACAAAGTAACATTTACAAATCTCCTGTTAAAGATATTGTCAAATGTGTTTTGTTCAATTCACTTCAGCCTCTATTTTTGTAATGAGAAATCTGAACACTTTTTAATCATTGCAACAATGTTAGTGACTTCACGATAGTCAACAATTTTGTAACAAAATTTTGAAAAATGTTTTAAAAAAATTTTTTTTCACTATTATCATTTTGCTTGTATATAAAAGAGCAACTGAAAATTTCTCAGCTTGATGTAACCCACCGCTTGATAATAAATATAAGTGAAACATTGTGCTTTGTTTATGAGTATGACGGTAAATAAAACTCAAGTCTTACTTTCTAACAAGTAGTGCTGTATTTATTGCTATAAGCTGTTCCTTTCTTTTGAATGACAGTTTATTTGCTGCAGTCAAACTGACCCCAGCAGCAGTGACAGACAGCAATCTGATAGCACACTGACACCGCCACTGTCACACTGTTTCCTCCCACTAAGACTTGTCTGGGCCGTGGAGATTATGTAAAAACTCAGCCACCGTGTCTGCACTCTGAGATAAGCACGCATGACGCGGACACGTCCTAACACGGGAGCAATAAAGTCCACCCGAGTCATGTAATAGGACAAAAGAGGAGCATGTGAATGGCTCGTGGATATGGGTTATGAGGACAAACACAGAAAAGGAAGAATTCAGGTTACAAGGAGATTGGAAGTTCAGCAAGGTGAGGTCAATACTGTTAACAAATATCAGCTGAGACACGCTGCTGCAGTCTGCTTAATAGATAAACCATTTAGTCTAATACGCTGATGCTGTCGGGTCCATTGATTCACCCAAACAGACAAGACCTCACATGATCCTGTCAAGGGGCAATGGCTGAATTATCATCATCACATATTATCACTGTCACCCAATAAATCAATACATTTCCAAAGTAAATGTTAACGTTTCTTTCTTTTTGTTCAAAAATGGGCCAAATCATGTGATGCAAAAAATCTTATTCCAGTAGGAGGATATGAAGGGTAAAAACTTAACGTAACTCAGCATGTGTCTGTTTTTTCAATTTTTCCAAACTCTTTTTAATGATTTTTTTTCTGTCTTAAAGTCCTTGAAGCCATTCAAATGATATTTATTAATTTTTATTCTCGCATATGATCAATTTTCTCTTGTTTTTTTAAATAGTCTTTTAAAACACAAGCACTGCCACCAACCTTCAAAGACCACTCATTGTGTAACATTAGAGGTTAAACTCCTGGTACTTCATAAGACCTACTGTGATGGCCTCATGATGTGATCCTACACTTGAAACACAGCTCCATACTCATTTTGAGCGATCATATGTGTGTTAACCGGAAAATATATATAAACATTTTTCTATCGGTTTTAATACACTGGTTTGTCTGGTTCCGTTGTTTCCAGGGTCAGTGTGCTTTGCAGCAGACTGCAGCAGCCACACTGGCGGAAGTCCGTCACAGGCTCGTGACTCGACTCGGCTCGGTGGGCGGAGTCTCCGTCGAGTGTCTCTGAACGTGGTTCTCTGGATCGTGTCAGTGTGACTGTGTGTCAGCTCGCCGGTTTATCCACACCTCGCCCCCCCGACCCCTGGGATCGCCAGCATCCATCCCTCCGTTCAACAACCATGAAGATCTGGACCTCGGAACACACGTTCAAGTGAGTGGAAGCCTTCTGCTTTATGTAACTCTACTCGGTCTGCTCACAAATGGACCGTCGGCTTCACCGGCTGTTTCTCGCTGTTAAGTAACGCCAGCAGGCTTCACATTTAATCCGTGAATGGCAAACGGAGGGTCAGCGGTAGTAAATGTTAACCAGAGCAGACAAAAAACTGTGTGAGCAGATAAAACGTTGGGGTGTAGTTTAAGGCAATAATATTCGAGCCGCATTGTAACGTCATCTCGTGTCTTTATAATGCTACGAGATAGATAATGTTACGAGAAAAAGAGCTAAAACGAACCTAACCATTTTTGTGTTATATAATATGGCGAATAAAAAAACTGCCGTTATGTATGGATGCGGATTTTTTTCACAATTGCGTAACCACCCGGTCTGGTTCAGCCCCCGGCGTGCGCAACCTTTCCCCTACATTTTACCGCCTGCGTCACCAGGCAACGTGGGTGATACGGCGACTTTTGCACTACTCCAGAAAAATGTTCCGCCGTCGTGGAATCGCAGACAACGAAAGCTCGCGAGTCCTAATCAAAATATTCGCGTCTGTAATTGTTTGCACTGCTAAATTTATAGTGCTGGACATTAGGTGTGTGTGTGTCCAGCATGAACGGATTCTAAAGTGTCTGTCATTACGTGGAATGAGGGCGTTTTTTTAAGATGAAAATCTCAGCAACTGCAGGTCTTGTTGGGAAAAAGCCTTCTTTCGACACTCTCGTCAAATAGTATTTTTCACACATTTCCGGGTCTGTTTGATTTTCTTACCGTCAAAGTATGCCTCTGACAAGAAATCGCTCCACTGCACGCGGGCACCGGTAACGGGAGGAAACAATCTCGCTGCGGAGCAAAAATCAGTGTAACACCGGCGCGTTCATGCGTTACCCTGGCAACCATTCAATCCCACGTTGGAGGGCGTTTTCATCCTGGGAGAAATCGTTGCACATTTCAGCAAAGCTATAATAGAAAGATGATTATCAAACTTGTAAATATTTTTACCAGTGTGAAAATGAGGCCAGATAAAATAATGATAATATAAACTTAAATATTACCACTGTATGATGGCCCTTTTTTGCTTTTTAGCGTTCAATAATTGAATATATTGTATTTTAATTTATATATATTTAAGTACTGCAGGGATCACACTACTGATAACTGTATTTGTTTGTTGCCAAAGCTAAATTGTAGACAAAACCTTGCATTTGAGAGGTGTGTGCTTTTATTGGGGATTTTTTGATGTTGTTGGTTTTTGGGTTTTGGGTTGGGTATTTTTTTTGCTGCCATGTCATTTTATTGTTTTTTTTCTCCCCCTCCTGCTTCAACAGCCATCCTTGGGAGACAGTTACCAAGGCTGCCATGCAGAAATACCCCAACCCAATGAATCCCAGTGTCATCGGTGTGGATGTTCTGGACAGAGGCGTCGACAGACAGGGGCGTCTTCACAGTAAAAGACTGCTCAGCACCGAGTGGGGTCTTCCCTCGATAGTGAAATCTGTAAGTGATGACAAGCACATGGCCTTCATACGTTCTGATCAAAAAGGGCCTTTAGAAAACTTAAAAAGTCAGACATTAAGACACTCAAGGAGAGGACAACTACTGCTGTGAAGCCGTGAGAGGCTAATGCGTTTTATCCAGAGAGCGTGACCTTATCCCACGAGGCTATTTCTGTTCAGGGTAGCAGCCCTGACTGCTGACTAGAGTACATGGCTGTTAGCCACGGCTCGTGCTGTACAGGACACGGTAGTACCATTTCTGTCATAGCTGAGGAGTAACTTGGAAGCATGTGATGTAACTTTCCGTCTCTGTGTCAGCTCGGTCACAACCAGAGGTCACCCGAATGCAACACGGTGACGTAGAGAGTGGGATTTCTGCAATACCTCCTTTGAACTTTGAGCATGTGACACTGACTTTTGGAAACCAGCACAGACAAAGCAGCAAAGGAGATAATATGTCACTTCTTTGATTTGTGTAAACATTGTTCAGTCAACTGATATCTTTTAGCACTGACCTCCGCTCAGATATCTGGGGACAAGGTTGTGGCTGCTGAATAGACGGGGACAGTCCAATGACACAGACTGTCCCAGTGATTGATAGCTTATTAACACAACACCTAATCAGATTGTCTCAAAGCTTACAGCTCCTTAGTCTGACTGCGCACAGACTAGATATATATATATGATGCCGCCGTCTTCTTGTGATGTTAGTTTGTGCCTATACTTGTAGTTTAAGACTTGCTGAGTTCTCAGTTTTTGCGATTCTTCAATAATAACAATCATTTAGAAACTGTGTAGTTTGGTTTTCACAGATTTACATGACAAAAAACACACAGGGATAGAAGGGAAAAATACCAAAAAACACATGAGGCAGTTAGTAATTAAATAATAAAAACAGATGCTGCATAAACAAAATTGATTAACTAGTATCTGTATCAGGTTATTTAAGCCTTCTTTTTTCTCTGTCTTCAGATCATTGGCAGCTCACGAACGTACACATATGTTCAGGAGCACTCGGTGGTGGATCCCAAAGAGAAAATGTTTGAACTTCAGTCCACAAATGTGAGTATCTCTTCATTTTCCTGCTTTTGGGTTATAGTAAAACGTATTTCTTATTCAAGAATAAAAGCCCCTCAGAAAGTAACTGAACACAAATGTTGTTATGAAGAATTGATAAATGTATAATTTATATATGTGTGGACTTGATAGAAAAAGATACATTCCGAAAAGGAGCTTTTCTCTCCTGAAACGGGTCTTTTCTTAGGTTGTATCATGTTTCTTCCCAGAACGTAGATTCTTATGTATCCTCTAGCTACCTGCATTCATTTTAAGTCTATGTTTTGACCTCAAGAGCGCACACAGGAACTTGATGTGAACTATTCCTAGAATGAGGTCCAACTTGTTACAGCAGTCAACAGCTCACATTTCAACAAAGATGGCTTCCGATGCTTTCGCGACTTTTCTCACAGTTCCCATTGTGAGGTGTCATCTTGGCTTTGCCTTCACTAAATGCCGCTGAACTTGGCTGCTACACGATGCCAACTAAACTGTTCTGTTGAACTGAGTCCATACTGGGAGCAGCAAGTGCTTTTGCATGCAGATGTCGTGGTGCACTCGGGACAAAAGTAGACTGTAAAGTCATGATGACTGCTTTTCAAACAAAGAAAATAGTTTCAGGTTTACCCTTTGTTTTTAAACCCTCTAGTATAAACTGAGGTGTGGCGTCAATGTTTTCAGATCATCTCTTCATATGAAGACACAGAAACAATAACTTAAGAGGAGAGACTTGGATTTCATGTGTCAGAGGTTCCTCAGTGTACGGGAAAATGCTAGTTGTACCAATGAGTCAGGTTCATTTGAATAAAATGAGGACATGATGTAACCATTAGTAATATCTCGATTACAGATCACTTTCACAAATCTGGTGTCCGTGGATGAAAAGTTGACGTATAAGCCCCACCCTGAGGATCCAGAGCGGTAAGATGAAATAGCTGTAATTTGTGTATTGACAAAACTCTTGAACAGTTCACTTCTTGAGATCACTTTTAATCAACATTTCTCTTTGACTTCTGCTTTCCTCAGGACAATACTGACTCAGGAAGCCATCATCTCAGTGAAAGGTGTCAGTCTCAGCAGTTACTTGGAGGGAGTTATGGCCAGCACCATTTCTGCAAATGCTGGAAAAGTAAGAAACGTTCCCTGGCTGTTTGTCGCCCTGACTTTGGCGAGTTGGATCTTCTGCTCACGTCTTTGGTTGTCTCTTACCAGGGCCGTGAAGCCATGGAGTGGGTCATCAGGCGGCTGAATGCTGAGATTGAGGAGCTGGCAGCCACAGCGCGCGGGACGATGCGCACACCGATGGCGGCGGCGGTCACAGAGAAATGACCCCCGCCTCTGATATTCAGCGTAGTCTGAGAGGGACAACACATCATGACACCCAACATCCCTTTATGATGTGCTGCTGCTGTTTTGGTGCTCTGGTTTATCATTTTTGTATTATTTATGGGTACAATTTAACCATCCGGCATATTTTACTATCTACATTAGATATTTTTTTAAGCAGCAACATGCAGCATAAAGGTGTTCCGTTGAGTGTCTTCAGGACAGCACTGCAGTGAGGAGAGACCTGGGGCTGAGAAGTGGGTGGCACACTCAGGGACAAGTATCAACACCATTGTCATTCATGTGTTTTTACAGGGTAAAGCAATGGCAGAAAGACATTTGGGCCATTAGACAAAGTGGAAACGCAAGAAAAAGTGCCAAAGCGGATAACTGCCCGAACCGCCCAGTCTCTCCCAAACAAACCGTGCCAGCCGAATGGCAGCAGGTCATGCCTGGTATCAACTCTGTGTTTACAGCAACAGAGAGAAAAGAACACACAGTAAGATTTATAGATGTGACTGTGAAGACTACTTATGTTGAGGTGTGACAGCGGAAAAAACAACACCGTGCCATGGCGTGAGTAATGTGAAGGGCATGTCAGGGGGACGTGGAAGCAGGTCCGAGCGAGACGTTGGTTCACGGTCGGGCTTGTTTGTACAAGAGGAACATCTCGGCCATATTTTCCAGTGGGACCTCAGTAATGACAAGAGACTGTACTAGGCAACACACACGCACACAAGCCTGAATATAAACTGTATTATTAGTGTGTAATTACTACTATTGATTTAGGATAGTCAAGTTAAGTGAAGGGATCAAAATATTTGCCATATTTATGTTTTTGAAGTTGAAGGCCTTCTCAAATGCTAACTTATTTTATCATGGTGAGAAATCTACCCGTTTCCTGCTCATACAAAATGTTAAAACCTTCAGTTACACTAAGCTCGAGCAGTTTTATGAACTCGCATGCACATACATCATCCCCTCAGTATGCATTTTCAGTGTGGTTAAAGCTTTCTTACTGACTTAACCACATGCTAAAGAAACAGTAAGCTGCTACACATGCTGAGGTAGATGATGATGTGTGAATATGTTGGTATGACTGCTGACGTGGTGACACTGTGTTTGAGAGGGTCTTCTGTCATTTCGTGGGCAGCATTGTGGTGATGGTGAATGCACTAGATTCTTTATTTTTTTACATGTACCAGGAATATTTATTTAGAATTTATCTATTAGTTTGGTTGACAAACAAAAAAGATGTGACATGACATGCTTTGCTAGAAATTGTATTTTGACTGGGTGCCTGTGAAAAAAGAATTTCTCTCACTAAATGCAGAATGTGGCAATAAAATATTTTTAAAATGTTGCACTGAAAGGCTTTGATTTTTTTTCCATGAGCAACGTGTTATAATCAGATATTGTCCTTTAGAATTTACATTGACTAAGAATGCAGCATTTACGGAAGGTGGTCAGGGAGGAATCCAATAATCTGCAGGTGAATAGTGTGAATCCATGATATTGTCCCCCTATTGAGTCCTGAGTCTTCTCCTGGGTTTCCTCCTGATGAAGAATGCCTCGACAATTTCCCCAGGGAGGTGACCAGGATGCATCTGAAGTGTCAACTTTGCAGTAGTGTTTCTTATCATCCTATGAAAAGACCGCAGTTAAGCAATTTGCATCCAAAATCGTATTCCTTCGGCCATGGGCTGAAAAATCATGACCACATGTGGTAATATTCAGGAACCCAGGGTTTTCAACCCCACACATGATAAACTGTCTTTTGGTTTGTTTTCATTGGGGTCAGAGAAGAGCACGAATGTAGCAGAGTTTTACACATAGACATGAACACGTCTCTTAATGTGTCTTAATTTAACTCGTAACGATTCTAATTTCAGGCAAAAGCTGTTAAATACTAAAAGCGCCATTTTTACTAATTTTGATGTTCCCTTTTTGACCACTAGATGGCGACAATTTCCAATTTCTGCACGGAGCCTCTGTAAAAGCACAGAGCCGTTGTTGCTGGCCTTGTTCCTCAATACAGGCCTCACATAGTTTGTCTCACTATAGAGTCTCACTTTAGAGTCGCTGCTAACTAGCTTTAGCCACTTTACCACGAATACGAGGTAAAAGAGGGTGGACACCATTTTGTGCTCTGCTCGGTTTGATCATAGATATTGATGTCTATGGTTATAAACACGCTTACGCGGGTTATACATACGCTTGTTTGAGGCTGCCTTCAATTGATGGACCCTCGATGAGGTTTTATCAGGACCAATCGCTCCATCTGATGGCAGATTAGTTGTACTGCAGGCTTGTTTGAGGCTGCCTTCAATTGATGGACCCTCGATGAGGTTTCATCAGGACCAATCTCTCCATCTGGTGGCAGATTAGTTGTACTGCAGGCATCCTGAACTCAACGGACTCTTATTACAGTCATATGGTTATACACACAGATCTGTATAGAGATTGATAAATTATATAGGTCTGTGATCCACAGTACCGTATCCAGTCTACTTGTATAGGTCTGTGGTTATGCAGAGCTGCCCTCTACTGTTTCGGAGGATTTCCGCTAACGTCAGACTTCAACCGTTGCAGCGCGTCACACTAGCCAATGGCGAGTGAGTATCGAGCATTCTGTCAGCCAATGGGAGCCCGAAATGTGTTTAAAGGTTTTGAACGGAGGGCCGTTTGAACTGAGCTCAGCGGCGTCGGAGCTTAGTGCCCGTCGATGCGTCAGTGCATGGATATTTAGCACGTTATTTCCGTCTTTTGACATTTTGGTCACTTTTTATTTTACAAAAACAGAACTGTTCGGATTTAGTGGAGGTGAAAACTTTCAAACTTTTTCGTTATTTTCCTGTATGCATGTAGCCAGCAGTCTGCTGCTTCGACCGACGTAGCTGTTAGCTCGCTGGGTGAACGTTTTGTGGTTGCGTTCTGCTCTTAACCCGTTTAAATTCTGGGTGAATTATCGGGACCTGGGTCCTTTCGATCCTTGTGTGCAATAAAAAATTCAGGTAAGTTGTTCGACCAACTGATCTCATTTTTCATTCGAGGGATAGGTATCCAGAGTGTGGCTAAACAGTAGCCCTTTTTACTGCTGAAGAGCCACACTAAGGTGACCGGTAACTGCATGGCTGACTTAAGTAAATGTTTTTGAATAAGATTTCTCTTCTTGAAAATTCTGAAAGCCTTCACGCGTCGTGGTTTAACTACTGCTGCTCCAATGTTGGTGGTCAAGCTACTTTTGTTTCAATTTTAAGGGTCGGCCCATTCAGAGGTAGCGTTGGGAACATTTGTGTTGTTTTTTCGGGGGTCGGTTAACAATGACATTTTAATATTTTTTCTTTCGCTTTTGCAGATCATGGACTCATCTGCGATGCCCCAAATGACCAAGCTTCACAAACCTCAAAGATCTGAAATCAGGGTAATGCAACACAAGCAATCATGAACAGAACACACACAGTGCCAACTTATGAAATTGTTCTTGGCTTCAAAAAAAAAAATCTTGATCTGTGTGAGTCAAGCTTCTGGTTATTTATTGTGGAAGTCCTTCTCACATAATTTTACAAAGTGACTAATAATCTTGATTCACTCAGAATTGACACTCACTAATTTAGAAAATCCCTATCTATACAATGTAATGTTATTTAACAGCAACAATACAGTATATCCTGACCAGGAAAGGAAAGAGAACGATAGCAAAACATTTCACAAATGGATATCAAAGATGGGAGCAAAATGACTCCACAGTAAAAGTGTTTTTTGTAAATATGGAAAGCTTTTAATCCGAATTTATCATTTTTTCCCCCTCGAATGCAGTCAAGCGATGGTCCAAAACGGATTCCTGTTTCACATCCCTCACGGAGCGTCCCTAAAACTGTAGCCACGCCAAATGAACATCAGCGAGTGCTGGCCATGTCAAATGGTCCTCAGCGTATCCAGCGACCTGTGAGCCAACAGAAACCAGTGTGCCACGTCTCTGCTGTTGTCAAGTCCAAGCACAGTGGTGATCAGAATGTGAAGCCAGCCTCTCAGAATGGGACTCCTGCACCACATGTCAAGCCCAGCTCCCAGTCAAACCAGCCAAAGACACATGTAGCTAAAGTGACAACAGAGGGCACCAAACCTCCATCGGAAGCAACGAAGCAGGAGAAGCCAGAGAGTAAGTATGATGCCAAAATGCTCAAATCTATTCATCAATGACTCTGTGTTTACTAAACTCTACTTTTTTTTCTTCAATAGCTAAACCAGCCAAGAGTGATCAAACATCTGCATCAAGGTGAGTGTCTTTGAGTTCCTACTGTATTTATATCATTTGAAAAATATACGTCTTGTTGCCTGTAACTGTGTGTCACTTTGCTCTCGCAGTAAGCGCTGGAGCCTGGAAAACTTTGACATCGGCCGGCCCTTAGGAAAGGGCAAGTTCGGCAATGTCTACCTGGCAAGAGAGCGGCAGACAAAGTTCATCTTGGCCCTCAAAGTGCTGTTCAAGAAGCAGCTGGAGAAGGCTGGGGTGGAGCACCAGCTGAGGAGGGAAGTGGAGATCCAGTCTCACCTCAGGTAACGTGTTAAAACAAGATTCCACAAGACTTGTGCCTGTTGCTGCTCCCCCGTTTTGTTTTTTGTTTACTTCTGTGAGTTTGTTCTCATCATTGAATATGTCAGGAAAATTTCTCTGACTCGTCTCATGCTTGGGCATCCCACAGGCATCCCAACATCCTGCGCCTCTACGGCTACTTCCACGACGCATCTCGTGTGTATCTCATTCTTGAATTTGCACCCAGAGGAGAGCTGTACAGCGAGCTGCAGCGCTGTGGAAGTTTTCCTGAGAACAGAAGCGCCACAGTGAGTGTCAATTCGAGTCTTTCTGCTGGAAAGTGTAATATGATGAAACTATCAATGTCATGAGTGTTTCGAAGACAAAATATCATGGGGAATACACATAAAATGTCATGCTTGATTCATTTCTGATCAGTATTTATTCCTCCCACCCCCCAACTAGTACATTATGGAGTTGGCGGATGCCCTGAACTACTGTCACACCAAGAAGGTGATCCACAGGGACATCAAACCTGAAAACCTGCTCTTGGGGGTTAACGGAGAGCTCAAGATCGCTGACTTTGGTTGGTCTGTTCACACGCCCTCCTCCAGGTAAACACATGTAGACGTCAGGATTTTATTTGCAGTCCTTTACAAACAGGAATCTCTTTAGTTGGTTCCAACATTCCCCGTTTCTTTAAGAGCATCTTCAAATCTACACGAGCAAGTGGTTTTGAGTCGATGTGTTCATTCAGCCTCATTTTAATATATTAAAAATATTTTTGTCTGAAGGAGATCTACTCTGTGTGGGACACTGGATTATTTGCCTCCTGAGATGATTGAAGGCAAAACTCATGATGAAAAAGTGGACCTGTGGAGTTTGGGGGTCTTGTGCTACGAGTTCCTGGTCGGAAAGCCGCCTTTTGAGGCAAAATCGCATGAGGAGACTTACCGCAGAATCTCGAGGGTATGAAAACATGCCAACAGCAAAATGCACCGTATTTCATCCATCTCTCATGTTTCTACGCGAAATTCAATCAGTAGTGTAATATTTGACTTTTCCCATTTACCTCCAACATTCAGGTGGAGTACACTTACCCTGCTCAGTCCGACTTCAGTGCTGGAGCGAAAGACTTGATTGCCAAGCTGTTAAAACACAACCCCATGCACAGACTTCCCATCCAGGGGGTCCTGATGCACCCATGGGTAGTTGAGTGTTCAACCAAGAAACCTACAACCATGAACTGTGAGGAACGCACCGAGTGATCGGTCTCCACTCGGACCCTGAGAGCTGTGAGTGCATGTTGAGTATATGAGCAGGAGTGTGTCGAAGAGCCTGCTGCTGTGACTGGGAAAGCGTCATGTGGAGGTTCATTGTTCCCAGAAATATCCAAACCACTTGGTTTTATTTGACGTCTTGGCCCCTTTTGAGTTCCCTGTCTTTTCAGTGGCCATTTGTAAATATTTCACTGTTTTCACAGAATTATGAATTTCTTCTGAACTTACTTGAATAAAAATAAACAACCTTTAAGAAAATATGTCATGGTGGAATTTAACCTAACTTTTATTTACGTTTTTTCCCTCTTTTGTTTTTGCTTACGTTTCAAACTGTTCGTAGTCTATGGTAAATTATACTTTGCACTTTGTCTGAACCATCGTTTTAATTAAAAGCCTGTGCAAGTTTGTGTCCAGCAGAGGGAGCTAAAGAACCACTGAAACGAGTGTGTCACAATTTTTTGTGAGTTTGGGAACGTCGGCTGAGTAATTCTGTAACTGAAATGTTTTTAACATTTAAAATGTTTTTGTTGAATATTTCAAGAGCATTGGGAGCCATAGTTCACAGTAAAGATAAAAGCAAAGACGCTTTTTCTTATTGAAGTGGTGTTCCTCTGATGTTCATTGAACCAGGGACTGTAAATGTGTAAATATGCAGTATTCTCCATCCCTGAACTTTGGGCATTACTGGTGTCCACAAAATAAAGAAATAAATTACATGTGTTTGCAACCTTGGTAGCACCCAAATGTCACCTGTGTCAAAGCACAATAGCATCCAATTCAGATGTGGTGTTTTGACTGTATTGAAGTGGTCACACTTTAAACTCATGCGGGAATGTTGCCCTCAGGAATCAGCAGTGCCCCCGTCTGACCTTCATCTGGCCGGGCAGTTGCTCTCTCCTGGTCAGATGTGAGTCGGCTCATTACGGGCTTTGGAATCCCAGTATTGCTTTGTGAGTGTCCTGCCTTTGTGTCATTCATATTTCATTTGACTAATCCACAGATAGTGTCATGAGGGAAACCCACGCAGTCACCGTGGCATGTGAAGTAACAGGAACTTTAATGGTTTTGTTCAGATAAAACCCAAATCGCGACGCAGCTGCATGTGTTTCACTGTTCAGCCCGCTAGGTGGCGCACCAGGAGTAATGCAGTGTACGTTTCATTGCGCAAAACACAATGAAAATGTTCCGATTATTTTATTGAATTTGAATGTATGGATTTACAACGGATAGTTAATTTGTGAAAGGCCTTTTTTCATATTCTGCCCCAAATTATGTGATAGTTTTATCAGTTGAAAATTAAAATAATTAAGGACGACCTATTTTGCATGTTTGGCCCCAGCTAAATTGATTTTGAAAATGACAACTGTTGTTGAAAGTTCATTTTGTACACGACACTGTTGGTTATTTTGCATCTCAACATTCATTCAGCGTCTTCCTGCGTGATTTTCCTTTGTGATGGTTAACCAAGGCCTCAGAAGCTTTTGGTGCAGTCTGTGTTTGTAAGGTTCAATTCGGACAACGTGATTCGTCCTCATAGCCATGTAGATCGTGGTGTGGCGTTTGGCTCATAAAGAGGTTTTTCCAGATGTTAGATGACGGGTAGGAAATCAACAGAGCGCCTGAGCAGCTCAGCCGTGAGGCCTGATGTTCCCGCCTGCGGCAGGAAACCAGTCGCGAGGCTCCGCTCCGCTCATTGGAGCAGGCTGCAGGAAACGTGCACGCCTCGAATTTCTCGGCAGTCTCGCGGATCTGGAGTAAATGCAGCGGAATTTGTAATCCGATTTCGAGTAGACAGAGAAGACCCCCCCCCCCTCCCCACCTCCTAAAAACACGAGGCGCACACACCGTCTGGAGCAGCCACGGGCCCGCGCAGGCTTTTCACGGCGCTTCAGTGTCAATTAACCTCATTTTCGTTTCCTTTTTTAGGCCATGATGGAAAATAAATATGACTGCGACTACCCATCATTTTCTGTCTTTTTATTATAGAGAAAAAAAATACATGTTCTGACCGTTTTTCGTTTTACATAAAACCACACACATTTTTACAATATAATTTCACTTATTTCTTTATTCTTTAATATTAATTTCACGATATATGATAACGACTTTGAGATATACATTCCATCTTTTTGAAACCACAATAACACACTACACATACGGTTTTATAACATTTCCACAGGACCCATTGGATTGCACAGAATGAAAAATGTCTGTATGCACATTTTCCTCTTTAATGATCTTTCTATTTTTTCAGATTTTTCAGACACCGATTTTTTTTGTGTGTTTTTTTTTAGACAGGGCTCTTTCAAATTAACTCCAAAAGCTGGCCATGAGAGTTTTAAGTGTGTGTATATCATTCTTGTTTGATTTCCAAGTCCACATTTAAACCGGATTTGTGGGTCTGGCTTTCCAGTGAATTGGGGGTTTTTTTTGTCGACTTGAAGGTAAAATAAACATTAAAAATAATGCTCCTACCAAATCATTAACACACAGAGGAAATGAAAGTCTTATTTCTTCTAAAGTTTCCACCTCCCAGTTTTGTCATGTTTGTGTGTCTGAAATATCATACATTCAATGCATAGTTTGTATAGCTGCTGTGTTTCGTCTGGTGTTTTTGCATTTTCTAGCATTTCAACACATCAGGATAAGGTCCAATTTTCTCTTGTCTAACGATACTTTATCATTCTTATAAGCAAGAGTTAATCTGTATGTTTCTACTGGTTATTGCCATGATAATTGATCCGTCTTGTTTTTTTTTTCCTGGGTTCTTCACCACATTCACAGCCTGTACTCCTATTGCAAATTACCTAGAAGAAAGTGGCATCTTTTAAAATGTCTTATTTTGCCTTAAAACGTTTCGTACTCATCGTTAAATCACATTACGTCTGTCCAGAACTAACTCGAGCGTTACATGAAGTGAAGTCTCAAGTGGGGAAGCACCACAAGAGCGAGGAAAAGGCAGACCGCCCCCTTGTTGCAATTTTATTTAAGGTCAAATATTGTAAACGTTCACTCCACTGGAAAATATGTAGGCTATATGTACTTTCGTTCGCATATTTATACAACATGTATTGTCCGTGTGGTGTGTACTGGATGCGTTAAACTCCCTCACTTGCCACCGTGCGTGTGTTCGTGTGTAAATTGACGCAAATGAGTGCGAAAATGTCCGCGAGTGCGTGCTCAGTGCGCGCTTTTACGCATGAATCGAAGCAGAGGGGGGCTGCGCTCGCCGGGAAGTTGTGTTTCTCTCTCTCTCTCTCTTTTTTTTTTTTAACTAAATGGGGGGGTTGCAGTTAACATCTAAATCCAGCCCTGGCTCGCGTCTACTCTTGTATGTTATATTTGAAAGCCTCTATGAGCCCCTCCATCGAGTGAATGAAACCAGATATGCTGCATATACCTCCTATTACGAAGATAGCCACGTCGAAGAAGACCTGGTGCCATAGCAGCTTTCTCCATAGAAGCTTAAGGTGGAAGAGGCTGGGAAGCAGAAAGCAGAGGCCTGCGCCCGTCAGGCTGCCGGTGAGGCCCATGAGGAGGGCGAAATGTGGCACGTAGATCGCCATGAGCAAGGTGAACACGACAAGGCTACAGCGGAGGGTGAGTCCCCAGGACTTCAAGCGTCCGTCGCCCCCGTAGCAATCTGGGAAGAAGGCGCGTCCTCCGTCCTGGAAAAACGTCTTCTCTAACACCTCGACGGCGGCGAAAAAGGGCAGCGGGTATGACAGCAAAGCTTTGGCCACGAGGAAGAGGTTGACGACGGCTCGGATGGTCGAGGGCAGGTTGTCCGTGATGACCTCCTTGGTCTCGTCGGCCCAGGTCAGGTAGGCCACCAGGGCGAAGAGGCCCTTGAGGATGCAGGCAGCGATGTGAGTCCAGTTCATCATGCAGTGGAACTCGCTGGGCTTGGCCATATTCCCCTCCAGCGACGGCAGGAAGATCTGCGAGGTGTAGCTGAACACGATAATCCCAATGGAGATGGGGAACTTCTTGACGTCGATGTAGAACTTGACCTTGTCCCACGCCCAGTCCCTCGCCCTGGAGAGGCAGTAGGCGATCACCAGGACGTTGATGACGAAGTGGGCCAGCGTGCACAGCAAGCTGAACTTGGAGACGGCTTTCAGGTTCTTGAGGAAGGCGCAGGGGAGGAGGGCGGCGGTGGCGATGATGGCCCACGACTTCTGGGAAATCGGCATGCCGGGAAAGCTGTTGTACATGAGATTACCGCTGACGACCACGTACAGGATGCAAGTCATCACCAACTCGATGATCTGGGCTACATTCACCACGTGGCCTCCTAAAGACGGGAATCTGGGCGCGCAGCAGGCGTTGGCAATGTCCACATAGGAGTCCCTCACGCGGACGAGCTGTCCGTCCTCGTCCTCCTCGTACAGGCAGGCAATGAGGATTTTCCCCGTGTAACAGCACACAACGGCGGCGAAAATAATGAGAAAGAGTCCGAGGTAACCTCCGTGCAGGATGGCGTAGGGCAAGCCGAGAACAAACATCCCCTGCGAACACACAAAAGGCGCACATGGTGAATGGTTTCTGGGTCAAACTGTCAACGAAAACGAGTATGTGTGATGGTAACAGTAATAATAATAAAACGGGAATAATAAGGAAAAAAAAATCTAGGTTAAAGTGCTTTTTTAAAATCTGCGTTATCACGGCCTGCCGGGGCTGTGGGGGTTGTGCGGAGTGACTCCTCGGTGGATGTCACAAGTCGTGGGTTTTCCACTTCGCTTTGAGCGCATCCGCCCGCCTCTTGCGTCATCACAATGTGGAGGAGACACACTGTGACGTCACGGCGATGCCGCGACCACAGCCCCCGACGTGGTATAAAGGAGAGCGCGTCCGAGGATTTTTGTCGCAGAGCCTCCACGCCACAGTCAGAGTCACAGAGGCGCTTCGTGTCCAAAAGAAAAAGTATTTCAAGAAGGGAATAACTGCGTGCGCACGTCAATTGTAGCGCACAATTTGATTTCTTTTAACGTTTCTACATTTCAGAAGTGACGTTTTGCATTTTGACTTGATGATGCGTAAAAGTCTGTCTGTCCAGACGGATTAGCCCATTTCCCCACATTCCTGATCTGTTGTGGTTCCAGCTGTTTTGTGGGTTTCCCTATTTAAGAAACGTTGTTCTGAAATCTCTTTTAAAAGCGGTCACTGACCATTAAAAACGTTCTGTATGGCAATGAATAAACCAGCAGGTTTAACAGTCTCCGGCTGGTTGTCGCCGGTTATCGGGGACGTGCATCGGTGACACTGGACATCACTACAGACAAAGACTGGGAGCTGTGGGGAGGAGGAGGAGGGGAGGGGGGGGCATCATCTACCTTCCGTCTTTTCAGCGCATCATGACACCTCAGCACGTCCAGAATCTGATAAGAAGTCTTCGGAATGATTCAAAATAAATATATCTGTTAAATAATGGCTTTATTTGGTTGAAGTAAATAAGGTGTATATTTTTTCCTCTTATCGTAACTTGCAAAAGTTGCTTCAAAGGGAGAATTCACAATCATTCTTTATTTTAGACTTTTTTCTCTCGTCTTTCACAGTTGCTCCGCGGGCGGCTTCTGCCAATTTCGTCTCAGCAGCGGAGCCGCCCGTTCATCATCCGTGAAGCGCGCCTTGTTACCTGGATTGCGTTCGTGACGTTCCAGCCCGCCTCCCACGCGGTGATTTTTGGTCTCACTTCGGACAACTCGTTGGGCGAGACTCCGTCCTTGGAGGCGGAGTGCGGCGGACCGGTGCCGTCCCTCTGGTAGTGGCTGTCCCCGTCCAGCGCGCCGCCGTCCCCGCTCCCCTCGCCTCCCATCTCGTCCGAAGTCAAAATGTCCATCTGCATGCCTTGCCGGTGGTCGTAGTCCAGGTCGTCGCAGGCGGCGAAGCCCAGAGCCTCGTCGTCGGTGGCGGCCTGGAAGCCCATCCTGGCGAACATCCCGCTCACCTTTGCCTGGGATTTGTTGGACACGGCGTGGGCTGCATTTGTCAGTTTATTCGAAAGCTTGCCTCTGATTAGCGTCGCCATTTTTCTGCTCTTCTCTTTTTCACAACTGTCTGCCGCGTTAATTAGTTGGGATTTCTCTCTCTCTCTCTCTCTTTTCTCCTCCGGTCAGTAAAAAAATGAGGCTACTTTGGACTGCAGCTCTTGATTTTCTGCATCAGAAAAAAAAAGCCACGAGGGAAAAGCGCAAGTTTGGTTTCAAGACACGGTCGGTTTTCAGTTGCTATCTCCACTTCTGGTTGACTGTCGGCGTGCTGCTTTTGAGTATCCCCAGGTTCATGTCACCTTCAGACGTCGCTGCTCCGTCTCTGCATCTTGGCACTGCGCTCTGACGCTCGACGAGTTGCGCACCTTTTCTCCCTCTGAAGGCGGTTCGGCGGTGTGCGCAGGAGCTTTACGCACGGCGGAGAGGCGAGCCACAGGTTCCTGCGGGGGCCCGTGATATCGCTTTCTTTCGGGTTAGAAGGTGGCAGGCAGCGCTTCCAGGAGCGGCTTGTTGGTGTTCAGGTGCCTTTACTGATGCCAATGCGGTACGGTGGAGCCCGGAGGGGGGTGGGGTGGGGGGTGGGGGGTGGGGGGAGGCAGGGATGAGACACGTGTCCTCATCAGCCTGCCAATGCAAAGCACGTCTCCAGCCCTCCCTGTGCCCCACCAGGAGAAAACGGGAGAGATTTGCTGCATTTCTAGGGGAGGTGCTTGCAGTACCCCCACCATCCATTCCCCAACCCATAATCTATAATACCTCATCCGAACATCCAATGACATTCCGGGGGCCTCCAATCTTGCATAACTTTACGCTTATAAAAGGAGGAAGAAATTTCACCAAACCCCAACTCTTTGGACCACATTTATATCACAGAGGTGTAGCGTTTATTTATCTTTGCTTTACATTTCATGTTAAACGTTATATTGGAAGGAAGAGAGGACGTGGAGCTCCACAATAGTGACTAGAATTGTGACTGGGATTACGAGGATGGGGTTTGAAACCGAGCTGGGTTCGGTGGAGATCAGGAATTTATATAAAAAAAAAAGGTGTTCGTTCATTTTTCATTATTTTTTCTTTTTCCAAATCGTGGTAAGATTTAATTCTTAAAGGCACCATGTTTTAAAAAATCCGCCTGCACCGAATGCAGCCGGGAATTTACTCTGTGTCAACTGTTATTTGTATTTATTTCAGCAGCTCTCTTTTCAGGCGCAGTCTTCACTCAGGACGATTATTCATTCATTCATTCATTAGTTTGACGGCGTCCGTCGGACATGATGTGACAGTCTGACCCGTGGCGATGCTATCGAGGAGAGAAACGTGAACATACTTGAGGAATATTTCTGGAGGGGGAAAAAAATCCTCGACGTGTTTGCTTGAACGAGGAATCAGAGGAGGAATGTTTGCGCACAGGCGTCAAACTGCATCCAGAAAAGCACTTGTTTACCTTTTGTTACTGGACAACATCTAACCTAAACAAACCACTTTGATACGAGATTTTAGTTTTTTACAAATGTCGACCAGCTTCCGCGTTTTATTTTAATTTGCTCCGCCTGAAAAAAAGACATAACTGCGTGTATCTATTCCCTTCTTTTAGACTTATTAACGTTGCTTAAGTGGGTTCATCACAAAGACCCCCCCCCCCCATCGCTGTGTACACTTTGTTGACATTGCCATGTCACTCCGGCTCTGCGTCCTGCGCGCGTCTCCTCAGGCTGCAGTATCAAAGTTCATCT
This sequence comes from Malacoctenus gilli, assembly GCA_032164315.1. Classification (NCBI taxonomy): domain Eukaryota; kingdom Metazoa; phylum Chordata; class Actinopteri; order Blenniiformes; family Labrisomidae; genus Malacoctenus; species Malacoctenus gilli. Next base: position 12,436,904 of record JASSRZ010000072.1, on the reverse strand, counting down.
CGGCGATACAAAGCCGCGGCCTGGTTCGGTGCGCTGACACAGTCTGATGCCGGAGCGTCGTCTGCGGCTGCATCCATTCACACTGTTTGCTCTGTACTGGAGAGGAGGAGGGGTGGGGGGATGAAATGATCCCGGTGCCCGTAACCCGATCAGCCCAGTGATGCGGCAGCATAACAGAAGAGCAGGCCGTCAGCCAGACTGTAAACAGAAGCGATAGTAAAGGTCTGCGGGGTGATTTGGAGTATTATTGTGACTGCGTGAGAGGCCTTCAAGGTGGCTTCAGTTTAATCCAGCTCCGACTGTCCTCCTTAAAACCACTATTTATAAATGATGTGGAACAATGAAACTGGGTGATTTCATCACTTGGAGATGAAAGTGCGTTAAAAAGGTCGAAATTGACAGTCACATTTCTAAAATGAGAGGGAAAAAAAGAGGTTTGCGGTTTATTTTCCGTCTTTCTTCTCAAGAAAAATCATACTGGAGCGAACGAAGCTAAAACAACCAGCGTGGATCGCGCTGCTCCGTCGGAGGCTGCAGGCCGAGTCCTATCAGGCCTGCGCATCTCCACCCGAACCTCCGGCTCCAGCACCTGCGTCTCTGTCCTCAGATGCGGAGCGAAAAGCAGGCTGCGAGCCCCGGATTTGTCTTCTGTATCCGTGGATTTTCTCGCTGTTTTCTTTTGACATTTGCAGCCGCGGTGGCAAAAAACAAAGGGGGGCTGTGCTGCTCTGCCAGACTTTGATGAGAGCGTTAATGACAGAGGCTCTTATCAGCGGGCTGCAGACCTGCTCTGATCACACCGCGGTGATGGCAAGGGCTGCAGCCTGCAGGTCACACGACCACCACAACCACCACCACCTCCACCACACACAATAATAATAATAATAATAATAATAATAATAATAATAATAATAATGATAATAATAATAATAATAATAATGAAGTTAGTAGTTCGTCTATCCATTTTTTTTCCACATTTATGATAAATTTGGTAACCGCCCCCCAAACACACATGATTGGATTGAACTCCTGTTTGTCATCCAGCCTACTGAAAGTATTGTTCACACCCATTTCTCTTTACAACTTCTCCCTTTGATTTCTGTAGAATTTTAAAGTAGTATTATGACCTTTTTCCGGTGTTAATGTCTGAGAAACAAGACATGTATGAATCTAAATGATAAAAAGGGGAAGTCAGGTTGTTTATCTTGAACCTTTTGGGGTTGTTACAGAAAAGGGCGTCACATTTTGTCGAAACGCGCAGTGTTGGACTGATTTATTCCTTCTGAGAGGTGATCAAACCAATAGGAGCATGTGATTTCATTGGCTTTGTCCTTGAACCGTGAGAGCCGCGTGGTCGTCCTGCGTCCGCGCGGAGGAGGAACAGAGACTTCTCCCTCCAGTTTATCACCCATCCCGCGAGTCACCGGAGGGTCAGCGAGCCACGTCCCTGGAGGGGCCGCGTCTCTGTCGATACTGATAGGACCAATCAAAGCTGCTTATCGCCTTGTTGCGCGAGTCGGCGCCGCTTTTGTGTTTGACCTGCGTGTCCGGCGTCCACCTGGCGGGTTTTTCTTCTTTTTGAGAGTGATAAAAAAACAAGCAAAAAATAAACTGTGAGATCAGTTCGTCCTCAGATTCATTTCCCTCACTGTGCCCGCGACGCACGCCCCCGCTCCCCCCTCCCATCTCTCTCTCTCTCCTCTCTCAGTATTTCACCCCCCGGCTCTCCTTTTTCGCATTACACACATGGGTGCGCTGGCACAAGGTTCTCCGCCTCCGTGCACGTAACACCCCCCCCCACCTCTCCCATCACCTCCCTCCGATTCGCCCCCCTCCCCTCTGTCAGCCCCAACACCCCCCCAATTTTTTCCTCGATTCACAAAATAATTTTCCGTCGCTGGGAACATTTTCTCTTCAGAAAAAAAAAGCGGACTGTCCGAAAAACCACCGCACCAAAGAACAACAGAGCAATTCAAATAACTGAGGCCTTTTATGGTCTCAGACGTTGAACAAAACTGCGTCAATTCACTCACAATATCTGTGATATTTCCGACCTCGACATGTTTTCACTCGGAGGTTTCATTGTTCCTCGGTTCACGTCGAACCAACAGAATTAAGTGCAGCGCAAACATTTTTTGCGGTCCCGCAGGAGGCGCTTCGGCTCGTAAAGGGTTAAAACCGGAGCGCGACGCTACCTGCCATTTAACCCCTGAGTGGCCGGCCGCTGCGCCTCTCTCTCTCTCTCCCTCTCTTCTGGCCCAGCCAGGCAGAAAATCCCACCCAACGCTCCTCAATTAAGAAAGGACAGTGAAAAGGCACTCTGCGCTCTCCGGGGATTGAAGAGGAGGGAAATTAGCCCACATCAGGCTAATCACAGGACCTCCGAGTCCATTAACATTTGCATCACAATCACAGGTAGCAGCCACAGTCTGCGCGTTATCGACGGCGTCACGTGTTGGGGGGGGGGGGGGTAATATCAGGGGGTAATACCCTGCGTTGGGAGTGTGAAGCCCCGATTTCAGCACCAAGGACAGAGTTTGATTCCGTTCGGCTGCTTCTTGACTTTAGACAAGAAGAAGACAGAGACCGGATGTTTGTTCACCTGAAGCAGGACAATCCACAGTCCATCAGTTTAGCTGCGGTTCACCTGCTCAGCAGCACCGTGACAATGAGTTGTCTTCCGAGTAGGGGTTCAAACCTACATTTAGATAATGTGGATAATCGAAAGGTCTCATGATAAATATCAAAATATCCTGAAGCAGGTGTGAAATCAGGGCGCAACAAAAGGAACACAATTCAAAGCAGTCAAGTATTTTTCTGGTCCTGGGTGAGTGGTTTCCCATTAGAGCTGCGATTACTCCCAGAGACCTGCTTTAAGTGGCTCCTCACTGTGAACGTGTACTTGTACTGCTTTTGCTCCTCACACTGCAGTTTTAGAGACAATTCTCATGAAATATATAAACTTAAATCACTGTACAGATGCGTTAGACAGAGATGGCCTATTCCGTTACAGTTTATCACTAAATCTCAGCAAAAATAAATAAAATTTTATTCTTTGAGTTCTGAAAAAATCCTTTGGTTTAAATTAACAACTTCAGGGAACATTTTTTGCATTGTTTTCCAATAACAGGATGTCTGACTTTTGATGACATGAAGGAGGAAACAAAGAGAGATTCAGGGAGTTAGGAATCAGATCTGTGGCTGCGAAAAAATGCGACCAGGTGTGTGAAGGTGAAACAGGCGAACATTTAGGAAGAAGCCGCAACACTTCAGCAGAAACGCTTTTTAACCCACACCTGATTGAGCGTCATGACAAGGCTGCAGCGCTTCACTTTCTATCACCCGACTCAAGACGATGGATTCCTGTTGTTCTTTTTGTTCCTACGAATCAACTCTTCCTTTTTTGACGGAGGGGAGAGATACATGAGGAACACCTTTCCATCATGGCGGTTGTTTACAGTTAAAACTATGACACCAGCGTTATCATATTCAACCTCCCGCCGTCGCCGCCGAGCGATCAGACGGTCGCAGCCGCCGCCCACTTCCAAACACAGAAAGACAAATCCAGGTGGCCCGCAGTGGTAAACCACTAAGAGCCTTTTCATTACTCTTAATGCGCCTGTTTAATGGCTTATTATGGGCTCCCGGGAGACTTCCTCGGAGAGGGGTGTGTATTAGTCCTGCATGGTGGCTTCTGCCTGCAACAGAACAATGACAAAAAAAGAACGGGATCCCTCTCTCTCTCTCCATCCATCCATCCATCCATCTATCTATGGAAACTCAGATGATTTCAAGCCCAAAAAACGACCCGAACTGCGCGTAGATCTGAGTTGTTTTCCTGTGTGGCTCCCTGTTGTTTGATATGAAACGCTCCCCAGACGCCGTTTCGCTGTTAACCCACGGTGACTCCGCTCTCTCCATCAACCTCTGACACACACACGCACACACACACGCTCCCCCCCTCCCCTCCCCTCCTCTTCCTCTCCCTCTCCCTCCCCCTCCTCGCTCTCCTCTCTAGCACAGGGTCGGGTTCACTCTCCTGCTGCGACACATTAACATTGTAATTGCCTTTTTTTGAGCACAATAAACGGAGCCGGTCCACGGGGACCTGCGCAGGCCCCGGGGCTGGCACAAAGCTATGCCATCGATTTTTCACACACTGCCAGCGTTACCCAAAAAAAAAAAAAAAAAGAGAGAGAAAAATCTGAGACATCAACAAACAACAGACCTGCATGTTTTCCCTCTCAGCTGAAACGCTGCGGATGATGGAGCGTCACTGGTGGACAGCTGACACTTTCCTCGGGGTAAATCTAACTAATTGTCGAGAAACAGAGTCAATTAGGCTTTTTAATGGCCGTTTAGTCATTAAAACGTTATGATTGCGATTGATATTGTTTTGTTGGGAACCATGTCTTGGGAGGAAGTGACTGCTGAGCGACTGGGCCTGTCTGGGACACTGATCATGGCTTAAGGTGGTGGACAATCATCAATATCGCTCACAACTAATCTACTACAGCAAAAGCTTTCAGCATTGTGTGTGTGTGTGTGTGTGTGTGTGTGGTCTCGCCTCCCAGATTGGAGTCAATAAAGGAGCAGACCTCAGCGGCCGCTCAGCTGATGTGTAACAGTTTAGTTCTCATTAAAGTTTTATGTCGCGGAAGCGGCGGCTGCTTGTTGGCCCCTCGTAGGAATTCCCACACTTGAACCCGGCTGCACTCTGACAGGCAGAGCACAGAGGTTTACAGTATTCACACACTCGCACAAAACACACACACACACACACACACACACACACACACACACACACACACACACACACACACACACACGCCTTAAATTCTCATACAATTTACTTGATTTGACGACAAAACATTGTTGCGCTTTTACGCTTCCTAAGAGGAATCATTTCAAAAATACAACATATAAGCATTTAGCATTTGTGAAATTCTAAACATGTTCTCTATTGTCTCATCATAATGTTGTATAAATTAAAACATGAGCAGCAGTTAATTCACATCTAGTTTGGTATCGAGGTTGAGAAAGCCACAGAATGAACCTTCAGAAATAACAAACGTTAGACTGTGAAAAGTGTATTTTAAGTGTTGAATACAATTAAGTAAAATATTCCACCATCTCGAGGCCCAGACGCCATTTCTTTACCTTCTTATTTCCGCTTGAAAAAACAAGTGTTTTTTCTTCTGTGAAAGATTTTTTCCAGCCCTTTTAACCAGACGCTTGATCAAAAGCTCGGACGAGAGAAAAACACAGCCGAGCAACACCAGGATTCCCTTTTGCAAATCAGCACCGGCGCTTTGTTTGCTCGAACGCATCCTCGTGTTTTTATTAGTGTAACCCCTCCATTTCCTCTCCACCATCCAGCCTGAATGATTCATTGAAATGCACATCTTGTTTGCAATTGACTACATTCACAACCTGCTGAAAGCTTTCCGCGGCGTCGCTGTGATGTCGGCGGGCCTTCAAACAGCTCCGATTTAATTGAAACTCGCGGCACTCGTGGAGAGTGCTTAATAAAGGCAACCGCCGGCCACGTGGCGCGCAGGTTTATGAATAAAAAAGAAACACGGTATGCTTTTGAAAATGGGTTTCTCCCTCCGCGTCCTCCCATCCCCCCTTCCTCCTCCTCCTCCCGTCAGCCCAACCATGCAGCTACTCATGGCTGTCATTAACTGCTATTGTCAGCCGCACAATCAGGAGCAGGAGGAAAGAAAAAAAAAAATACTCGAGTACTTACGAGCTCAGAACCCCACGCCTGAAAACACGCGTGCAGGAGCACGAGCGCGTCTCCGCACCAGGAGAGGAGATGTTCCTATTGATTTCCTAGCTGATGTGTGAGACGCTGCACAAATACAGAAGCCTGGTCACAAAAGGTGTTTTTGTGGTCGGAGGGTGATAATCGTTTGTGCCGCAGCGGGCCGGTGGCTCGCTCTGTGTCCAGGCGCCGGGTCAATACCGCAGCCGAGCAGAACAAAGCCGCACCGCTCCAAATCTTCAGCGTGATCTCCGACACGCCGACCGGCCGGTCGTCTGTTGGATACGGTGACAAAAAGTTTGGCTTTTCCGATGAAGCTTTATTATCATCAATTTTTCTTCAGAAAACACGCATGAAACAAACAGTGTTTAGTGCTGACAAGTAAGTGTTGCTTGTTCAACAAGTGGGACTTTTCAACTCCATGGATAAGCTTCAGTTTTTAGGATTTCAGTAATGCGTCACTGCTCCTGTATCCCGTCACTTGTTTGATTTATATAAACTTTCTTTATCCTTTAGAACTGAGGTTGAAATGATATTTTTCACAGCACAATGAACTAAATTACTGCTCCGAGGTCAAAAAATAATTTTAGTTTCCGAACACTTGATGATTTTTTTGAACGTCCCCTTTTTTTGTTTTCACTGAAACTGGAGTCCAATTGATCGAATGTAAGTTGTTGCAGTTATGTAAGGATTTCTTTTTTTCTTCATGAATGCCAACTTATAGAAAACAATGTTCTGACTTCACAGACGATAAGTTGAAAATTGAAAGTGACAAATCGACGACGACAGTCCCGATTCCCCCTGACGTTGCGCGATCACGGCCGTTCTTTCCGAATGTCCTTCGCCGACACTCCTGAGGTTACTCTGTCCTGCTGGTCTCTGCCTGAGCTGCGCTGCAGTCAGCCGCGTCCCCCGCGGGCGGCGGCGGGAACACGTCTCATACAAACCTGTCAATAAGGCCGACGTCCCCGACTCCCACACGACACGGGCCCCTCAGGCCTCCCCCCCTTCCCCTGTGCCTACATTTCATCAGCGAGCGCTTTCTGATCTCCTCCTTGTCCCGTTTAAGCAGAACACTGAGAAACACGCGCTGAGCAGCAAAGGGCAAAGCTCACGCACACACATTTCAAGGCTTCTCTGCATCTTGGGAGAGTCCTTGAAGGGTTGAGTGAACCTTTTTGTCCCAAATTGAGGTAAGATTTAAGCAGGCAGCGTTTGTGCACATTGAAATCTATCATCACTTGAGGCCTCGACGGCAAAACTGTTCAGCAAACACAGATGAGAAAGAAACACAACAAGGAAATGACGGATACGTAAAAAACAGGACTGAGTTGAGTGAAAGCGTTGAGTCACTGTTGCAAAATACCTGCAGCCTGGAACACGCAAAGTGGCGCATCGATGTTCATGATGCTCGTCTTTCTTCAGGCTTTGACTGACACGGGGGTCCTGACTGCATGCTGTCCGTCTGTCCGTCCCGCCGGAGTATAACTGCTCACAAGCACAATGATGAAGCTGCAACATGTGTGACAGTCTTGCGTTGTTCTTCAGTTCATAAATACAGATGTAAAACGGCGTTTGTGTCAGTGGAGTTTGTTTTCCATGTTCAGTGCGCTTTCATCTCCGGAGGGACGTCCTCTCGTTCTTCTCCCACGCTCCTGTAAAAACATCTATATGCGCTTGTGGCAGCAGGAGTCAAGCGATCAGATCGCACCTCTCCCTAATTTAATCTCAAACGTGCAGTATCACGTTTCCACACGACGATCTGAAATGTTTGTCCCGCTTTAGTCGGAGGGGAGGAGAGAGCGATAACATCTCCATTGTGCACCTCTGTTTGGTCGAGATAAACGGCAAACAATATTAAACACCTCGATGTCTGCTGCTCGCGCAGCCCAGCGCTCACCACTGCATTACTGCATCTCGGTCTGGCAGCTCTCCTGATTCTCCTGCGATGTGGCTTCGCTCCTCATTAATTACAACACAACAATGGCGCCGACAGAGTTCTGATTCCACAGATTTGCGTATGAAACACCAAAAATACCTCAGTGTGTTTTTGTGTTTCTGCACTGGTGGGGTCGTAGCATCCGTCTAATGTGGAGAACGGAGTCACAAGGACATGTGTGTTTGTGGGGGTCACAGTAATGTTACACAACTTGTATTTACGGCTGAGTTCAGAGTCAGTCTGCAGGTTACGGACAACGTCCGACGTGAGGTCCCCATAAGGCACAGAAACATGACGCGTGTGTGTCGGGTGGCTGTGTGTTTAAACTCGCGCCTCCTTTTGCTCCTCACTTGCCCTTGCACCTCCCTCCTCCTCCTTGGCTCTATCCTCTCTCTCTCTCTCAATCGGCCCTGTTGTGATCATACCTCCACCCGGCACCTGACTGCAGATAATCACCCCGAAGAAGAAAGAAAAAGGGGGGAAAATGCCCAGTTTTTTTTTATCTGCAGCCACAGCTGCAATTCATTGTAGAGCTCTGAATGACAGAGAGAGATTAATAGCCACCCCCCTCTTTCTCTCTCTCTCTCTCTCTCTCTCTCTCTCTCCACTCTCAGTCAATGCTTTTCCCTCCAGCTGCTGCTTTCTGAAAGGTGAAAGGACCCAACTGCATTTGAATGCCCCGTTTTTGAATCTGCTGAACAGCAGCTGTAAAATTATGGGCCGTTGTAGGAGGAAGAGACGATCATGTTACACTGCAGTCTACAGACTGAAGAAGTCCCCCCCCCCCGCCACCCCCCTTCAGTCTCCCTCCTTTTTGGTTTCTTCACCAAATTCACAAATCTATTCAGTCTCGAAATGGGCTCCGGCGCGCGACAGCAGCTCACATTTTACCTCAAACTGGCCTCACAAACTGGGAGCGAAAAATAAAATGACGTGTCTCCAAAGTGACTCTCGGTGAGGCGCTATTAAAAGAAATCGCTTGCTCCCGCAATTACAAAAAGGACAATTTTCACCCAAGGCAGCGCGGCGCAGTGTGACTTAAATGGCAGAGGGGTGGCTGGGTGGGCTGGGCTGGGGTGGGTGGGGTGTCTGCGTAAATGGCACACTGGCAGGTTACACAAAAACACTTTGCCTGTGCTCCGCCTGCGGGGGGGAAGCGAGTAGATCAGGGCTAAAACCTGCTCTGACTCTATTTTTCTAGCACACAGGAACATCGGTTGCATCAAGGCGAATGTAAATTCTACTAAATTAAACTCGTTGAAAAAACACAACATCAGAAATAAAAAGGTTTCGTTCCTTTGATCATCTTTTGAAGACTATCAAAATATTTTGTCAACGTTTTGATTGAACGTCCCAAACCCGTGAGACCTTTGTCGCTCACATTAAAGAATTTTAAGAGGTTCACGAGCTTTTACTTTGAAAGAGGAACTCAGGAAGAGTTTTACCTGTAACGCCTGTGGCTTGAAGAAAAGCTCACTTCATTCAAAGTCAAAGATCAGTCCAATGAATCAGTCGATGCAGCCAGACAACATAAAATGAAAAAGGCTCCCGCTTTATCGATAGAAACACATGTGTGCTGTGATAATAATTACTGTCATCAAAATAAACTCATTTAACTAATATTTCAGGAAGCCTTATACATTTTTTTTGATTTGGTTAATATTTGTAGAAGCTCCAACAAGGATTGTCTCCTCAATTAAACGGCTCACTTTTGGCGTCCAAACGGAGGCTAGGACAGTTTGACGGTGTTCTCTGTTGCCATGGAGACAAAAGTCCAGCACATCTGCTGCTGGTCCTCTCCGGCGGTCACGGGCGTCGTTTTGACAAATAAGCTATTTCCCTGTTTCCGCGTGAAGGTGCGAGGAGCCTTCGGGTGCTTTGTTTCGGCTGAGTAACGAGACAAAACCCCAAAATATTCAGTTTACCAGCATTAACGATGAAAAAAAGTCATTTTTAGAAAGCTAAATTTACTAAAAATGTATCCTAAGAATTAGCTACCCTTTATTTTTACTTATCTGGATATTTTCCCTTTTTCTCAGGTTTATTTTTGGACATGTTTTGATTTTAATCTCCAATTGTTTTGTTTCAACAAATAACCGATCAGACAAGTACAAACTCTTCACACTTCTACATATGTGACACCTTTGAAAATGTCATTTTCTTTCTCTTCCTGACAGATACAATCTGCAGCCATCAGCCTTTAGTCTTCAGGTCGCAGCGTCTGTGTTTCTGTCCGCCGTCAGAGGGGAAAAATCACAGCGGGCGCTGCTGCTGATGTGAGATGATTCCACACTGCTGTAATTTTCTGCTGCTCCTGACTGAATATCTCGATCTGAGGACGACAAAATTCTGCTCCTGGGAATAACTTTGCACAGTTTAACCCCTCCCACCCACCCCTGTAATCCCATAATGCACCTGCATCGCTCTAAAGAGCAGAACATGTGATTCAGGGCTGTTTGCAGTTCATCACCGTGTCACATTCACCACTGTTTCTCCTGTCAAATGGTTGGATTTGCGCAGTGCTGTTCGACATTAAATCTAAAAATCTATCTAAAAGTTACAGCTGCATTTAAAGGCATTAAGTCACAATTTCCTTATAAAAAAAGGGGAGACAGCTGTGACGCATCAGCTTCAATGTGCAAAATGAAGGTTAATTACTTTTTTCTGGTGACAAAAATCCAGCATGAATCGATCAAAATGAGCAGTATGAGTCATAAGAGACCATTAAAAACATTTCAGCCCTAAACCGTGAAGGAAATGAACAAACTCAAGCTGTTATCGTCTGGAAGTCAAACATTTTGAAATGCATCGAGGAATAATTCAAAAGTCAGAGATGTTTTGCAGCACTTAAACCAAAAAAAACCTTTTTTGAGTTGTAGGATCCAATTAAGAAATTTGTTTGGTTTGAAATGAGAAACTAAACGACAATGAGGCCTTTGACACATATGTGATCACAGCCGATCTGCACATGATCACAGATAAACTGCAGTGTTTCACTTCAGATCATCTGAGCTCCGTTCTGTTCTCAAACGCTCTGAGATTATTTCCGCCCCATGAGGCGGCGTGGCGCTCCACTCCGCTGTGTGAAGGGCTGTCTGGGGACGTGGACACGGGTCACAGGCAGCGCCACATCAGGGCATCGAGCTCCAGCCGAGTGGGAATTCATGTTGATTTTCATGCTTGGCTAAGCCTGTTTTGCCAGCTGCCATTTATGCTCAGACATTCATTCTGTGTGAGTGACCGAGGGTGTGCGCAAGCGTGTGTGTGTGTGTGTGTCCTATTTTGGCCCACATAATGTGGCATCCAGCTTAAAATAGAAACGGTGTCATCGTAGCCATACGTTGTCATCAGAGCGACTCAGAAGTCAAACTAAAACTCTCCATTATTCTTGTGAAACAGCGAAAGTAAACACAAACACGCAGGCAGAGCAGCGTTTTCTTGCTCCTATCACTTCAAAAGAGGAGCTGAGAGCTTTTTTCCTTTCTGTGCCCAACATAATTCAGCTTGGCGTCTAATTCATATTATTACTGAAATTGCCTCAAATTTGTTGCCATGGTTATTTCTCTCTCCTCTCTCTTTTAAGCTTTGTGCCTCCTCAGTGGCCGATGATTAGAGCCGACAGCAGCTAGAAGGAGTGTGTGTGTGTGTGTGTGTGTGTGTGTGTGTGTGTGTGTGTGTGTGTGTGTGTGTGTGTGTGTGTGTGTGTGAATAGAAGGATAGATAGGCTGCAAGGCAGTGACCTGGTAATAGTCAACGTATCCACAGGCCATATTCCAAGATAGTTGCCATGGTCACAATAATTGGGCGGCACAGCAATGGGGGAGAGAGAGAAGGGAGGCTCAAGAGTGTGTGTGTGTGTGTGTGTGTGTGTGTGTGTGTGTGTGTGTGTGTGTGTGTGTGTGTGTGTGTGTGCGGAAGACAAAGAAAAAGAAAGAGTGAGAGAAAAATGATTGACTTTCACAGGAGGCAACACTGCAGACTAGCTGCAGGAGACGGTACTGCATCATCAGGTGCTCACAACGGCAACAATGATAGTCAAAATAATAAGGACACCTTATCTTTGTACAATTCCATATAAGGTAATAGCAATTGACATAACTTAACATGAGGAATAAAACCACAAGATCCTTTTTAAAGCTTCCTGTATGATGTGTGTCAATTGATTTACACTCTTGAGTTTCATGTATTTTTGTTGAGAACAACAAACTTTTTATAGACAGTATTGTGCAAGCAAGAATCAGTCATTGACTACTAGTTTCTTCCTCAAAGATGTAGAGTTTCCCACCTGTTCCTGCTAATGCTAAAACACACAGTGAACTCTGAACAAGACTTGGTCAGGAGGCAACAGAGACACAAGCTGACTGAAACTTCATCATTTGCCATCATTTGCAAGCACCCAAAGTGTTTGAGTGACTCGTTACTTTAAGACATCATCTCCAGCATTTGTTTGTAAAACGAAACTACTTAAATTACTTGCAGAAATGTGACCTCACTAACTGGCAAACCTGCCTGATGATGTTTAGCTTGTCATATTGTGTCTGGTCCGTTTGGTCTTGTGCATTTCCTACTTTGTTATGACTTCGAATGAGCTGCACTCGAGTTCATTTGGAAACGTGTGCAGGCCTTCAAAACGCTTCAGGAGCGGGCGAGCAGAGACGCTGCGGCCGTTTGTGCCGTCTGTCTCTCGCCGTCTCCCGAGTAGCCGCCTCTGTAGGTCGGCTGCGTCCCCGTCTATCTGCGGCTGAAGAAGCCGCGCCGTCCCGTCGCTCTGTCACAACACAACAGCAGCCTCTGACACGCCGGGATCACGGGGGTGTCCCCCGCCCTGACTCCCCCTCACACACAAATTTCAGAGCGCCTCACTAACCTCCGGCATCCTACTGTCATCATTACTACTGTCCACCCACATGCACCCCCACCCCCCCTTCGTCGTCCCCCTACCCTCCCTACGTCTTCATGTCAGGGGAAAACCCCCCCTGGAGGGAGAGCGGCGCAGCGTGGGCGCCTCTTCCTGCTACGCATGCAGCAAAGCGACAGCCGGGACAATGAGGCGCTGACGCGGGAGGCGTGTACGCAGGTTGTGGTTCTTCATTGGGCGCTGGGGTTGCGTGGGCAAGATTGTGGTGCAAGGAGGTGCTGGACGTTTGAGGGCGAAGCTGAAGGACGGAGCTGTTCAGCTCTTCTCCTCCTCCTCCTCCTCCCCCTTTTTTTCCTCACCTCGTCTGATTCATAATGTGCCAATTACAACCCTGTGCGTCTCCAGTTAAACATCTAAAAAAGTATCATCTTTTTTTTTTCTTTGTGAAATAAAACCAAAGAAAAAATGTCAACTCACGTAGTCGTGTTCAGTATTTGGGGCAAATGTGGGAACATGATGTGTGATGCGAGTCGTGGGGGGGGAGGCTTGATGGCAGTGACACACTGTGTGTATTATGTTGTGTATGTGTGTGTCTGTGTGCATGTTGGGGGGATGGGGGTGTGGTGGTGGTCTCAAGTCATGAGTCATGTTGAGGAGGGGAAGCATGCCCCCCCCCACCCCTTAGTGGGCTTTTTGAAACGCTTCTCCAACATCACGCTTCAGGCTAAAGCCTCTCTATTGTCACTGCATTGTTGTGATAAGGTTGGCATGCGTGCGTGTGTGTACGTGTGCGTGTGTGTTTATACACACAGGCATGCAGGAACACAAAGAAAACACGGCTTTTCTTTGAAGTGTGAAGCTGTCAGATTTTGTATGCGTGCAGTCAGATTTCTGTGCGCTGGACAAGCTGTCAGTCTGAAGTGTCGCTGCCTTTAGCGTGCGTTTGTGTGTTTCTGGCACCTGCTGTTGGGAGTGTGTGTCGTGCCGGGAAGTGTGTGTTTGTTGCAACAACACAAGTCGTGATTCAGCGCCAATGAGATGTGACAGTAAAAGGTCAACAGATCAGTGAGAACAATACAGTTGTACATAACGAGATCACATGCCGCCTCATTAAAAAGGGAATAAATACAAGTATTTATGAGGAAATTAACTCCATTTCTTCTTTCATCCACTAGGGGATAAACGGTTGTTTTCTTTTACTTCTCATCCGTTTCTAAAATCAACTGAGATTATTTAGTGAAAAGCTGAATTGACGAGTTGTGCGACTTTGTACATCTGGTAGACACAATCCTCAGTGAGCCCTATTAGTCAATCAGTCTTCTCGAGTGTTTGCAGGCTCAACGACACGTTTTTACACACTCCAAGCTTTGAGTGTATCAGATCCACTATATATTAACTTTTGAGAAGTTAAGAAAGAAGTCAGTTCGTTTTACAGTCTTCTCTGCTGCTCTTAATTGCTGTAATAAAGTTCAGGCGAGGTCTTTTCTCCACCAATCCCTCAGAAATGATTTGCCAAGGATGGCAGAGGTGACGTTAAAAAAAAAAAAAAAAAAAAAGCGAGCCAAATATTTCGATGCGTCTCCTCGAGATAACTCGACAGATTCACGCGTTTCACATCGTCTCGAACAAGTCGGTGCGGACGGTTCCTGTCACCGTCTTTCATGAGAAAGGGAAGAGCAGAGTCTCGGAGCTCCGTGTCAGTCGGCCTCATCTCCTTATCGCGGTATTAATCCTGTAGTTTTGCCATCATGACGCGTGAGCTCCAACAGGGAAATGTGTTTTGAATGGCTGAAATGAGCTCCGGTTGGCGTCCGCCGCCTGAATGAATCAGCCGGGATCATCGGCACGGGAAGCGGCCTCCTCCACGCTGATGGATATTGAAAGATAAAAAAAGGGCTTTTCCATGCAATCGTTTTATCTTTAATTATGTGTTTTATTAATGGCACTTTTCATATGGAAATGTGATTGGATTACCACCATGTGAACGGTGCAGGTTTATTTAAAGCTTCTCTGCTTTTAATTTGGCACTTTTCCTTGAAAAAAAAGAGAGAAAAAAAAGAGCCGAAGTGGTGATTTGAATGTCTTTGATGTTCCTTTCAGCGTGTCTTCCTGGTGCAGATTCACAATCAGCCCTCCGCCTGTCTGTCGGCTCTCTGCAGGAGCGATAGCACTCTCTTCATTACGCGCTTCATTAATTTAAATGCTAATTGATTCTGCGAGGGCCTTTCAGACGGAGGCCCGCGTCCTGTCTTCCCCCGGTGATTGTGTGTGTGTGTGTGTGTGTCGTCGTGCACCTGCTAGATCCCGGAGTGACGCGTCCTGACAGAAAAGCCTCTCCCGCCTGTCTGTCTGCCTCGAGTGTGGCACTGATACGGTTCGAGTGCTGCGAGCCTAGAAGACAAGTAGAACAGGCAAAAAAAAAAAAAAAAAATGAGAGCGAGGAAAGACGAGCGGAGTGAGGTGGGAGTTTTACAGGCTCAGAGGTGGGAAATAAAAGCACAGCCAACGTGAACAGAGGCGGCTGGCGTCGCGCATGTAACGACTGGATGGATACAACAGAGGATGCAGGGGGCAGTTAAATGATCCGTGCTCGGTTGCTAGGAGACGCGGGGGCTGGATGGAGGAGATAAACGCTGGGTTCCACCCCTGGCAGCGAGCGCGGGGTGGAAACGAGTCAGGGGTGGGGTGAAGGGGGGGGGGCAGCAGAGGGTAAGAAAGAGAGAGTGGGAGGAAGAGGAGGGGAGGGTCATGTGACAAAGATAGAGGCGTCTCCGTTCACCACAGATAAGCCCAACAACGTACACGCATCCCCCCCCCCACCCACCCCTCTATTATTACTCTGCTTGTCTTCTGGAGTGTTTTCACTCAGGTTGGTTTGACGTTTGAGTCGCTCCGGTTGGCAGGGATCCAATCGAGATGCGCATGAAGACAACAGAGACAAGTCGGAGGGTCTGACAGTCCAGGTTGTGAACTCTGAGGACAGAAAAAAAAGATGGGACGCCAAACTGGAATCAGTTGAAGGAAACAGAAAAACTATAAAACAACATCAACTGCAGCAAACAAAAAACTCAAAAATCACCATCTGTAATTTCATTTTGGTACATATATTTGAATATTTTTATCACTATCAACAAATGTATGAAATCAAAACACTAAAAGTAAAATTACCATTATATTTACATAAGAGATAACTACATAAGAGATAAATAATACTGAAAAAGTAAGCAAACAACACGTGAAAAACTTGAGTTTTGCAATAGACAGCAAGAGTGAGGTGTGTACCTCAACCTGCTTCACCTGAGCAATTAGTGGCGTGTTTGCTATGCTCGCACGGTGAGCTAGCTGCGTGATGAAGCTCAGTCAGAAATGTCGGACTCGCCTCAAGCAGCACAACTTGAGTGAAGTCACAGCAGGTTTGTTCTCCGACGCGACATAAACCGTTTCTGCTTGTTTACAAATTGTTGATAGAATTCCCAAATAAGCGAAGTAAACTGACTGATAGTATAACTTTACTGACTCAACCCTAAATGGAAAGTTATAAGAGAAAAGAAAAGTTTCCAGGCCGGCGGACATTGGCGGGTAATCCCTTAAGATTGTACTTTGTATTTCTTACCCTAAAATAAATCAATACAATTAAACAGATGTCTGATGTTACTTACTTCATATCATGTCAGTTGAGGGAGAAAAGTTACGAACATTCATCTTGTCGCAGTATGAACTTTAATTCTCTTGTTTCTCTGGTCGTCAGAAACGTGCGCCCTGAATCGTCCCTGAAACAACAAGTTAACACAAAGGTTCCACTTCGAAGGTAAAACTGGTCTTTTGTCATTCATGTGTGGAAAAGTTGTTTGATTTCAGTGGTCCAAAAACAAACACACAGATGATGAAACAAGAAAAATAGTTGCAAAAGATGATTTACTAATTACTTCTGACAGAAGCACATTAAATTTGTGTCACAGTGTTGGTTGGAAACTAGGAATGTTTTGTGAACTACTTTGGTTTTTAGTGAAGGAGGACTCAGGAGGTCGAATGCCTCTTTTAAACAGTGTTATTCAGCACCTGCAGTACTTTGAAATGCTCACATCATTGTCACTGAATAATGACTACTTTCTGCTTTTGCTCTCTAACGTAAATATTTCAAATACTCATCGATTTTTCTGTTTTCTTTATAGTTTTTAAGAAAAAAACCTCAGCCCTGATTCAGTCTGAGTTACAGTTTGACATGTTCGAAACATCTGGTTTAAACTCGTCGAGCGCGATCCACTTGGAGCACTGCAGCTTTCCCACCCTTGAACTCAACATCTGCAGAAAACTTCAACTTCCTGCTACAAGCGGTTCGATCAGGGGCGGAGCTTGTGGGCCTGGTGCCAGCCGGGGAACCGTGACTGGCACCACGTGAGGAACCGGAAAGAGCCTCATCTCGGCCCATGGTCCCCCAGTCAATGCGGTCAGCCCGACTCACAAAGACAAAGAAGAGGAGACGAGAGCTTCCTCCATCATGCGCGAGGGAAGCGGCGAGCTCTGAGTGCACGCCGTGATTAGCCGTGAATGGGACGTGGCGGTCTGATTGGTGGAGAGAGCCGGGGGTCAGGAGCTCATACAAGGCTGCTGATTGCTTATTCATCCACTGATTACAGTAATTTAGCTGTGCAGCAGGCCAAAGGAGGCCTGTCTGGCAGGCTGCTGCTGCTGCTCCGTCTGAGGAGGAGCAGGAGGGGGGGGGGGAGGGGGGCTGGTTTGCCACACGATTGTTTTGTTGTCACAAATGAGGGAAGGAGGCTGGAAAGAGAAGCAAACATGGAGACGAACAGGAAGACAGAAAAAAAATGGAGGTGAAAATGGGATTATGTCTTGAAAAATGTTTTTTGGGTGAGATTTTTAATCAGTTGCTTCCTTTTTTTTAATCAAAATCAAACAATGAATATCTAACTCTGGATTCCAAAGTCCTCACAGGCCAAAACTTCGAAGTTGCGTCCCTCAAAACTCAATTTCTACATGACAACAGAAAGGAATGAAACAACAAATGCGATGAATCAGTTTTACTCTTTTCGTCTGGACATGCCGAGACCTTGAATAATCAAAGCTGATGAAGCAGTTAGTTGCAAATGGGGTTTTTTTTCCAGCTGCTTCGGCGAAGATTAATCAAGGAACCGAGCAGCTCTGGCCTCTCCGTCCGTGCACATTACACGAGGTTAATCTCTGTATTGATTCTGGTGGCAGAAAGATCCAATACCTCACTGCAGATTTTCTGCTGCTTTCACCCTGGCTGCTGTTTTGTTTTTGTCGCTGTCTGTCTCTGGATGCATAAATATGAGGCGGCAGATGCGGCCGAGCCGTTGATGAATGATGTTTATGTTGATAGCATCTTTGTAGCGGCGCTCATATTGAAAAAATAAATCATGCTTAGCACAACATTAGATTCACATTTATTGACCAAAAAAAAAACGGGAGAACATTTTTCAAAAGTTTTTCTTTCTACAGAAAAAGTGTTTTCACAGACGTATTAAAAACAACAACTGGTTTAAAGGGCATAAATATACATTCGGACGTCTGCTGACCCACGTGTTCAGCAAACTGGAAGGTCCACGGCAGGAAGCAGCTGCTCCTGTGAATGTCCCTGGATAATCGTCACACAGATCACGCCGCTTCAGAGATATCAACTCAGGAGTCCTCCTCCCTCCCTCCCTCCCTCCCTCCCTCATGCACACACACTCACTCACAAATGCATTCACATATATACAGATACAGAGTGAGTATTTTGGTGTTTGGTCCACACCGTGTGGCGGAGCGCGCTCGGCTCCTCGGGGTGTGTGGATTCACGCCGCTCGCCCTCAGGGATGCTGCTTCAGAGGTGACCTATTTCTCCTGATTGTCAGCAGAAGGCGGTTTCATCGGCTCGCTTTGTGCCGAGGCACTGAACTGTGCCTGGGACCCTGGGACAGGCCAATTGGACTTGTGTAATGAAGCTCATCACACGCAGACGCTCACACACACACACACACACACACACACACACACACACACACACACACACACACACACACACACACACACACAC